>JAVCKT010023376.1:6094-28840 GCA_032273925.1 Rhynchotus rufescens
CCTTCCTTCTCCTCTCTCTCTCTCCCCCTCCCATTCTCTCTTTCCTCAGTTCTGTCATAACTGTCACCAGTGCTGAGGTGAATGGTTTAATTATATTCAGATTCCCAAAGGTGTTCAGCAACCATCTCTGCTCCCATTGGAGCCTGTGACTTTTTTAATAGAAAAAATAAGTGTAAAATATTTTACCATGCAGTATTTTATCTTTTTCATGTTCTCTTGGAAAGATTCTTTGAGATCTTCAATAGATAAATGTGTATTTACTTATATTAGTAATTTTCATTTCCAATTTAGTTGTGTATATGAGCAAACAAATGAAAAAGATAACCAAAGATAAAATATCATTCAAACCCAGATTTGCATCTATTCTTGCAGAGTTTGAGACCTGTCTTCTAATACATCACACCTACATTCATGCAAACTTAGGACCAAGTTCTGTTTTTGTGTGAAAAGTCTGTACTGCTTCCCTCAAGAACAGAAGATGCTCTGTGATTGAGATAATATTAATTGCATTCAATATTAATTTAAAAATTTAAAAATTAAATTTTAAAAAAAATAATTAAATTCAGAATATAATACTTAGCATAATTAAAAAAAAAAAAAAAAAAAAAAAAAAAAAAAGAAAGAAGGGATTTCAATAACTCGGAAAAAGAAGAGAACTTTTGGGATATTTGTGATAGCCAGTAAATCACAGAATCACAGAATGGCTGAGGTTGGAAGAGATCCTTTAGAGATCATCTAGTCCAACCGCTATGCTCAAGCAGGGACACTTAGAGCACTTGGCACAGGGAGGCATCCAGGTGGGTTTTGAAGATCTCTGAAGAAGGAGCTGAGTGTGAGCAGCAACTCACCCTAGCAGTGGAGAGCCAACTCTGGTGGTAGATCTAGGGAAGTGATTAACCCATCATTTTTTAGTCTACCCTGAGAATAATGATAGAAAAACTTCTTTACCATGAGGACAGGTCAACAAGAGAGCTGGTTGCTCAACTCTGAGCAACCTGATCTGATGCATGTAAGGTCCATATTTGACCCTACTTGAGCAAGAGATTGGACAATACATTCTCCTGAGGTTCCTGCCAAGCTGAGTTATCTTATGATCCTATATGCATTTCTGTAGCTCAGAGCTTTCGAATTTAACCAGTAACATATTCTATTTAAAATCAATTAATAATCCACATTCCGAACTATCAGCTTAATTTGGTATTTAAGCAATTTGTGGTGCTTCATTAATATCCAGTCAAAGGAAGACTGAAGTATTCTGTCAGGTCAATAACTTGATTGGATCAATGAATTTCACTGGGTCAAATTCATGCTTACAGTTATTCTATTGATTTTGGAGTTTTACCACTTGAAATGTTCTGCCAGGGAGTGCAAGAAACTCCATTAATTAGAAAGAGAATAAATTGCTTGTAAAAAAACAGTTCCATCCTCCAAGACACTGGTGTGGCTTTTGAGACCTTTCATGTTACAGAAGTTTTGCTAATTTATGTAAATCCCTAATCCTTTAAGAACACCACCAAACTCTTATCTTCAATAATATTATTGGAGAAATTTATGGTAAAATTTGCAAAAATAAGTATGGTATTATATGCAATGAATCATGGGTATCACATCCAGATAATGCAGATGAACTGATAGTTTACTCTGTATTTGCCACTTAAATTTAACTGAATCAGAAATTAGCCACATAACTCCTCAGGTGAGCTGCCAGACATGAACCTCATCCAAAGCAGGGTTTGTATTTTCCATTTAGACTTAGAAATCCTTACTCTGTCATTGACTTATTTAACATATAGATACAAATTCTGAAAATTACCTCTGAATAGAAAATATAAGCAAAACCATTTAAAATAGCTTTTCCTGGAGCCTATATTTGGTGTAGGGTTGTGATGAACTCTGTGCAAGACTGGAGTTATTTTTTTAAGTAACAGTGGTCTATGTCTGAGAACTTGTCTGATAGTTTTTTGATAGCCAGTGAATATTAATTTTGTCTAGTCAGAAGTAAAATTGTTCCTTCACTTCAGAACATGAGACAATATGGATTATCATCCAGCTCTCCCTGACTGCACTGTAAGTTGTATTATACTTCCCCTCTGATTTGTATCACAGCCTGTGTAGTCTGTTCTCTGCCTCAGACTAGTTTATGTTACTCTTCTGTTTTAAAATCTGGACAGATAGAACTGTATTTATAAATCTGATTTTATTTGGATTAATTCAACATGAGTTTGGAGTTGTCCAGTCATTTCTGTCTGTCTCTTCCAGAACCTAGAGGTAAACAAGAGCTTTGCCAGCCAGATACAGAAGGCAGTGGTGGAACATTTTCTCCAGTGAAATCTTTTACATCTATAAAGCTTTGCAGTTTAGCAGGAACTGCAGTATGGTATGTCATTCGGAGCTTGTAACACCTACTTTTGAGAAGCCCTTTATTTCTAGTTTCATATTATTTATTAAAAATTAAGGAAAGTTGCATGATGACCAGCCTGAGTCTCATCACAGTGCACCTGAAGTGCTCAACTATTTCTTCCCTATTAGCCTGGCAGAAGAATAAGAAATGATGTTCTCTTCCTAACCTTCCAGATTCTTACATATAATAAGATATGAATTTAAGAAATCAAATAGTGTAAGTATTTTATCTTCTTTTGTTCTCAGAAGAATTATAATTTTATCTTGTCTTGCATACCCTTGTCTACTTAGTATGGTTCAGTTTACCCTGTATCCCTCACCAGCACGCAGAAGTGACTTGATTTCACAGGACGTTCTTAAAACGTTTACATTCTTAAAACATTTACAACAGTGTAACTAGTGTGATGGTCCTGAGAATCTATATAAAGAGCATTTTTGCTGTAGAAAAGGAAAGATCTTTGCTAAAAATCATGGGGTTGAATCACTTAATGCACAATGCCATCAACTTCAGCACTTCAAGAGGAAATATCTTACAATACAGTTTCCCTCTTTCACTGCAATGAGCAGCATGTCTGAAAGTGCGATCTTGCCTGTAATTATGCAGAATAAAAGATAAAGTATTATTAAAAGCACCAGACCTCTAGAGCTGAAATCATCGCAGCAAATGCTGCCACTGTAATGTGTGACATTTTGTGAAATTTCAAGGTGGTGCTCAGCAGTAATAATACTGCACGGCTCACTGCTCAACTGTCACGTTAATAAAGCACAATAAAAAATGCTACTGTTCCGTGTCGTCTGCTTTTTCACACTTTTTCCTTCTTTCCCTGTAACACCATCATTTAGTTACTTAAGACTGTTATGTTTACTTGTACTAAAATTCAGTTATCACTAAAGGGAATATGTTATGCCAAATGCTGTTATACTATAATAACAGTTTTTGCAATTCAATGTGTAAAGCCATAAAGATATACATTATGGATAAACAGGTATTTCAATGCAAATATGGTCTTCTAGGAAGTACATATTCAAATGATACTCTAAATATTATTTTGAAAGACAAACTTATGCTGGTTTTTCTGAAGTGTGATTGATCTGTGTTCTTTTCTGACACAGTTATTAATTGTATTACTCCAACCTTTATAAAATTAACAAAGGAAATAACCCAGAAAGGAAACATAGAAGATTGCAAGTATATTGTTAATTTGTTTACATCTTTAAAACTAATCTCTGGAGAATGTGATTCAAGGTTCGTTCTTGTTTTCTTTTCCAAAGCCTGCCTATGTGATCATGTATTCTAATTAGTCCAAATACAAAAGGCAGCACCTGCAACATACAGCTTCTTTTGTTCCTTTAGGATTACAGTTTACAGCGTTCAGCCAATTTCTGTCAGCTTTGAAGAAACCTGCTAAATGGAGGAGAGCTGTTTTCCCCCAGATGAAGGCACCTGCCCAGGAGGCAGCCGTAATTTGGATGGCTGCATGCCCGGAGCCCAGGCAGGGAGAGGGAGGGAGGCACCAATAACTGCAGCTCTCCTGGCTTGTTAGGCCTGTCTTCTTGCTCTGGAGGAAGCACGTTGCCACACAGTCCTTTTGCATGCATTGTGATATTTGTTGGTGGGCATGCATGGTGTTGCTCCTGCTGAGCATCCCCACTGCAGTCAGCACATTGCAGTCTAAACTGGTAGATTTGTGAGCCTAATGGACTATGCAAGCCCACATAACCAAGGCAGTGCAGGATCTGAAAGTACCTGCTTAATCTTGACTGACTCTGAAAGAGCCAGTGTGAGGCCTTTAGTCAATACAAAAATTCTGTTGCTCATGTGACTGATTAGTTGGGCTTTTCCCAATATTCCTCTGCTGAGGATAAGAACCTGGCTTGGGATTTTGAATGGTGGTCTCTAAAGAGTCAGTACACTGGCTTTTTGGTATTTGTTTTGATGAAAGGCATCAAATTAGGCAGCAGGCAGATCTCAAGAGACTTCATGTGTTTTACATTGCATAATCACCAAACAAAAGCAGAAATATTCTTCAGGAACTGAAACTAGAGTCACTTCTAGCTGAGTGTCCCTAAATTCTGCAGTCCAGACCACAGATCCTCCTCCTTATTGGGCCTCTTTCCCCATGAATCCTGCCTTATTGAAGGTCAAACAAGGCTTCATAAAGTTGTGCAGATGGCAAATCTCCTGCTCAGTGTTCTACTGCTTGTTCCAAAATATGCCCTCCTTGTCCCAGACTGAATGTTGCTACCTGATGTGAAGCATAATCTGAGCTCAGGTGCTAGAATAGCATCTGCAAGAATCCCTTTAAGTCAAGTCTGTGTCCTAACAGAAGTTGAGCAAGGTAAAGATATTTAATTCCCTGAACTATACAATGTGTAAACCCCCCCAAATGTAGATGTCTAGGTTGTGAAAAAAAAGTGCCAAAGTGAAATCAATAAATAGGTATTGAAAATGCCTTTCTGGGACACCATTCTTGTTTCATTTCAGATACTGAAGCTGATCTTCTAGATCATACCATGAGTTGTTCATGCTGCTGCCACAACGGCAATACAATTTTGTCCACCCTACCAGGAAGGCTACAGCATTTTAAAGGTATTGGTTATGCATCCAAAGGTCAGTTTTTAACAAAAGTTTCAGAAAATGTCATGTGAATTACTTTTTGTTCAACTATTTTGAATACAAAGCAATGGGGAATTATGAAGAATTTACTAATGTGGTTGAATTTTTAATGATAAGCATCCTAGAAGGCAACAACTTTCACTTACCTTCCTTTAGGTAAAATAAATAGTAGCAGACACAAAATGTCAGAGTATACTATTTTAAAGATACACATGACATAAAATAGGGCTTATGTTACACTAGTGATTTAAGTTAAAATACAAAACAAATGCTAGAATAATTTCTTTGATTTTTTTTTTTTAGTTAATTTCCATTCAGAAATTTCTAGGAAATTTTATGTATATGAACACAACTTGAGTAATCATAACATTTAGCTAAGTTAGGTTTTCGTGTTTGACTGTGTCTATAACAGTGACTTTGAAAAAGTAATACATACCAGGTGTCTTTTTTTTAAGGAAAAGAAAAAAAACCATGTCTGTTCCTTACAAAGCTGATTTCTTCAAAACTTGGAATCACTTTAATTTCAAAAATGAGTTTAAAGTATTCTGAATTGTATTGTAATGCTTTCTATTAGCTTGACATTAAAAAAAGAGGAAATGTTGCTGCCCTATTTTTACATAAAAGAGTACCTAAAGAGTAGATTTGATTTAGCAGTGATGTTATACAAATAAACCAAAGAAAACTTTTTTAGGTATATTGATAACTGGAAATATGAAAGAAAATGTCTGAAAAATAAAATGACCTTCATTAGATAAATTACAGCTCTATTTATGCTTTCCCATGAGTCTGATTTTGTGATGTTTTTCCAATTCACTTCAAAAATGGCTCCAAATCTGTTCACTCTCTCAGAAGTGTCTTCATTTCTTATGTATCAGCTCTTCATATGTTTCCTTTCCTGATATCCTTCTGATATTCAAGAACCCTGTTTTTTGATGGCCAGGCATGTCAAGTTCCGCACTAATCAGCAAGTATTGTTGCTGACTTCCAATTAATCATTATCTTTCATCTCAGCTTCTATTTATAATTCAGAGTATTCTTTTGAGTTCAAAATGATACATTTTAAATGTATTAAGCGTTCTAGCTGTAAGGTCCATTCAAACTTACTCTGTTTCAGTGAAATGAAATGCTCAGTGGGGCTGCAAGGCAGCCACTGACAAGGATAAATGCTTTTTAAGCATAGAATGACCTATGGATAGAATTTGTGTTACTGCAGAATTTGTTCCATTACCAGACACTTTAAAAAGATTTAATTGCATATTTTCCCATCTGATATGTTTTTAGAGCTATCTGCTGTACCAGAAAATATAAGCTAAATATAAGCTGAGTATCATTTCATTACTACTTGCTATCACGAAAATCAGTGGTACATGACTCCTTTTGATTTCATAAAAATTGAAAAAAGAGGCTTTTAGAAACCATATCCTCTGTTTAAGTAGTATAAATAATGTTTGCTTCTGCAATGATTGTCTAACAGGAAGAACATGAATTCTTTCAGAAGGCTTTTTGTTTGTTTGTTTTGTGTTTGCAACTTATTGGCTGCTGCTTGAGGTGACATTTAAAATTTGAAGATCTTCTCCTCATTTCTTGCCCTTATTCTACAGATGAGCCGTGGGCAGGGAGGAAGGGAGCCTCAGTGGCCTGTGTGCAGCTGATGGGCTCTTAACACTGTGTTTTGGAGAGGAAGAATGGGGAAATGGTGGGATTTACTCCTGATGCATGCCCTTTCCCTTGTCCTGCATTGGGCTAAGGCCCAGGTTAGGCCAACAGATTGATTTTGCGGTGGTATGAGATGGCTGTGGGAAGTGATCCATCTCACAGCCAAGAAACTCCAAATAACTTGGATCTGCTCCCTGCCCTTCTGGACAGATTCCTTGCCCCGAGGGCAGCGGAAGAGCCACCAGGTCAAGGTGGGAGAAGAGCAGACCAGAGCTGGGATATTTTCAGCTGATACTCTGGGCAGACACATTTCCTTATGGAATAATAGCCAGGGGGAGTAGCCGCCTTGAAGCCTCAAAACGTCTTGAGAAAATAGTGATTTCTTCCTGTATCTTTCAAAAGCAGGGCCTATTACTTTGCCTACATATTTATACTGTTACTTTTTATTTACTGTTCATAAGTGGATAGATTTAATGTGACTGCCCTACTCTACTGTAGCGTCTCTGTTAAATATAGTGCTAGAGATCATGATATTTTCCCATTTTTTCCCTCTGACCACAATCACATCCAATACAATTTCTCATTTTTTTCCTATTATCGTAAAAAAAAATAAATCCTTCAAAAATAACTTCCTTCAGAGAGGTCGTTAGGCAGTTACTGAAACTGAATGTACCTTCATATTTGGTTCAAAACAAGTTTACTGTGATTTCTTTCTCAGAAGTGTTTTATTTGTAGAAATTCATTGAGTCAAGCAATCCGCATGTGCTCATGCTGAAAATACAAATAAAAGATATATTTCATGCTTGCAGAGTCTCACCTGCCTCCCCCAAAAGAAAAGCTCTCAAATCAAGCAAGTGCACTTCCATTATGAGAAGTTGGGCAAATCTGTCATAACTTTTAGAAAAAAAACCCCAAAATGTTTGCCATTTTCTATTAAAGCTGGATTGTGGAAGGAGCAATGTACAGACTCTCTGGAGTGAAAGATGTTTCATTCTGCTATTGCAATAGGAAAAGTCATGTATAAGGGAGAAGGATAAAACACATGTGATTTGACTATGTCAGTACAAATATTAAGAGGTGATAGTACATCGTAACTTTATAATCTGAGTATTTTCAGGTCTGGCAACTAACTGTGCATGTTTCTATAATTCTTAACTATACCGTGTACTGATGTTAAGTAGTGGTCTTTCAGCTTGCATATAAATAATTGGCTTTAGAGGTAGGCAGACCTTTGTTTGATATTTTCCTAAGTGCAGCCATTTTCTATGCTTAATAAAAATTAGATTTATTTTTAGGTAATTTGTTGAGAGCTTTATTTATTTATGAAATTTTGAAATATTATCAAATGATAACAAAATAGTTAACCAAAAGATTCCACTTGTGGCACTGATGAGAGGCTTAAAATAAATTTTAGGAGATGTAATTTGACTTTTGTTATTCAGGTCATCTTACCAAAGCTAAGAGAAGCTCTGAGAAAGCATTAAAAGTAGAATGTACTTCAGAAGTCTCTTGTCACATTTGCACACAGGCAAAATGCTCTCTAAACTTTCTGCTATTTTATATAATGCATGATACAAAAATTACAGATATGTTTGAATATTTAAAAAAAGTCCCCCAAATTACATCATGCACGAGACCCTCATTTTTCTGAGTCTGTTAATTCTCTGTGCACGACTGTAAGTCAGTGCCAGCCCCCTGAAGGCAGTCAGCACCAGATGCTTTAGGGAAGATGCAGGAATGCTTGACTTGGGCAGCTGGAGAATAAAGTGCTCAAAGAAAATTTCTTTTTTTTTTTTTTTATAGAAATCTACCAACTAGTGCTTTGCTTTTGCTCAAGGGCATTACCTCCTTATCAGCAGGACCAACAAAAGGCTATCATTGTATATAGGACGTACTTATCTGAGCAGCAGCTGTTTTTACAGGCCGAAGGGCTGCAGTTTTATCCAATGGAAACATTCAGCCTAGAGCTGTCTTTGTAAGATAAGGAATTGTCAGAAGACAGGCAGTTTGACTTGGATAATTTTTAGAAAAATCTCAAATTTCCTGATCATTTTAATCTAAAATACTCTCCAGGTTGTGAGACCTGGAGAATACCTGAGAATACTTCTGTGGAGTGTGCCAGAAGACACCTTTCTTCATCAAGCTGCATTGAGAATTAACTTCAAGGTCAGAAATCTTAAAATGTTTTTATGCACCAATAAGAGCTGTCTTGTATGTTTTTGGAGTTTTGATTTTTGTTCCTGAGTATTTAAAACTACCCCAGAAATTCGTCCTCTCAGTCGGGAATTGACGATTACCATTGATGCACTGAGAGAAATACCTCAACCTTTACTGTATTTGCCTAAACTCCCGAGCTAAGTATTGCTCTGGAACAATGAGTTCTACACTTACTATACATGGCAAAGACAATATTTTGTATGTATTAATTCCTGGTAAAAAATACACTTGTAAAGACTGAATATTTTAGCTAGCAGAACCCTTCATTTTACCACAGCCTTGGAATATGTATTGCCTGAACTTGGAAATGTGCTGCCTTGTGATTTGCTAATTACAATTTGAATTTCTTGCAGCACTCCTTTGGGGGAAACTAAAGTGAGAGAGGATAATTTCCCTTTAATTTCCTGAAATAGTAGGTCCTTTGTAGAAATCTGTTCCAACAATTTTTGCGTTAAAGATGAATGCAAAAGCATAACTTAGCATGAAGCTATGAAACCCTGATGTGTCCATGGTTTTACATTCAGCAGCAGTACTGCTTCAGCCAATTAAAGCAAATCTTACCTCCTACCTCTTTCCTTCTTTAGTTTCCCATGTGGTTTAAACTTTTGTTTTGTAAACTTTTTGTTTAAACTTTCCTGCTGAAAGGATGTTCCTGGCTAGACTCCTGCCCCTCTTTTAAGCCTGGTCATAACCACAGAAGGAGCTGTGCTCATGGCAAGAGGTGGGATGTGTAGCTGGCAGTGGGAGAAAGAGAAAGGAGAAGGAAAATGGATTTTTGATCTCAGCCTACAATTTTATCAGCTGAAGATGATCATAAAACTGTGATGTCTACTACTCTGCTGGTCTGTCCATCTCTTGTGCCAGCTCCAGCAGTGAACCCAGTCAAAGCTTTGCCAACCAAGGCCTTCTATCCCTCTCTATAATAAAGTATCTCTCTGCTCTGAAGAGATTTGTTTGTTAATCCAAGTCACTGTATGGCCATAGAAACATATGTGCTGGCACAACGTGGGCAGCAGCGTGGCATTGGTGTTGGCAGAGTGGGGAAGAGCATGGCCTCAGTCTGCGACTGAAGAACAGCTCAGTGCCACCTCACTTTCAGGTGAATAAGAACTCCCATGGGGTTAGTTTTACTAACTTCAAAAGACTTTGGTAGGAGTATCCATGTGAGTTAGCCATTTATAGTACAGCCCTTGGCTCCTCCGCAGTATTTTATCCTCAATGACATCTCTCATCCCTGGGAACCCAGCAGTCTCGCTCGTTTGCTCACAGACTTCCATCTGCACCGTGCTGCCAATCTGTCACTCATTACATTAGCATAGCAGGAAGGACTTGGGGGGGTTGTCATTACTATTTTTGTAGAAAGCAGAGTTTTATAATGTATTTAAAGGATTTGGTCCTGTGAAGTGCTGGGTCTCAGAGGCTCACTAATTTTGTCTGGAGTGGAGTCTGCTGAGCTCCTTTGAGGGCACGCAACCTCTTAAAGGATTAGACCAGTCTGGAATACCATCCATTTGTGTCAGCTCTTTATTAGTACTACAGAGATTATGCATTAGATTATGTTGCAGGCTGATAACCGGCTGCACTAGAAAGGGATATTGCATCTTTACACTTTTAATAATCTAGAATTCAGTTTGATATACATAGTATTAAGCCCTACAAAATAAACAGGCACTCAAAATGCAAAACACTATCAGGATCTTCTGTCGTCAACTGGTGAATATGAACTGTAGACGTTTAAAACCGTCTGTTGGAGTAACATAAAACAGCAAGGAAAGCAGAAGTACCAGCAGCAGTGCAAGGGGCAGCCTTAGGAACATATATTGTGATGTTGTTTCGCAAGATGAGATGTAAGAAAGATGATCTCTGCCTCACTTTGGAGAACAGAGTGCCAGTGGCTGGCAGAGATATGGTGCATGTAACCCTCTCTGAACTTTAAACTACTATAAATGACGCAAATTTGGAAAAAAATGTTCATTTACTAACAGTTTTCAGTTTGTTTACCAAGTTATTTCATTGAGCCCTGCATCTAACAGAGCAGCTTCCATAGCAGAAGATAGTTGTTCTCTTGTATGATTCATTCTAGATGCATTAATGCCACTTTATAGTGCTATTTTAAAAGTGATCACAATGTCACTTTTATTATCTATTTTGGAAGGTTTTTTCATCTTGCAATCCAGACATATATATCAGACATATATATGGTGACATATAACCAAATTCTGCACTTAGAAATAATGGGTATATAGGACTAAATTATAGTGTAGGTTTTTAATGTGCAAGTAAATACTATACTGTACCATTGTTGAGAGATATTTTCAAAGTTATGGGGAGCATTGATGCCATTAGGGCAAATGGATTTTCAAATGGACGTTACTGAAAACAGTTTCATATTAGAATATTTTTTCAAAGACTAATACAGAAAATCATATATAGTATACAACATTAAAGATGAGAAAAGGCCTCAGACTTTATCATTTTTTACTCCTCCAAACCATACCTTACCATAGGATTTGCAGATGTTTCACCATGTTAAAATTCTGTTTTCTCTGAATAGGAAAAAGAATTAATCTGTGTTGCAGTAGCTGAGCTACTACTAAATACTTTTAAAGAAAAACCTTGAGAAACACTAAAACTATCTGATCTTGCTTTAGTAAAAGCCAAGGGCATGACCAAGAGGCTGCTGTCCATTTAGACAACAGTGATGCTGATCGAAACGAGATGAATTGTTCTTCTTTACTGAAGCAAGTTTGCACAGAAGAGAACCCTAACCTTGGAGTTGTGTGTTACTTGTTAACAGAGAAATTCAGAGTTAGTTCAATACTCTGTGACTGACTGAATGGCACAATAATACATGATATGATCAGTAGAACCCTAAACAGAGAAAACATCTCTGTTTCGTCAGACAGATGAAAAACAGAAACTTTGAAAACAAAACCTTTGCACAGGTTGCTTCTCCGAAGCTTACCTCCTTCTCTCCTTAGTGAGACACTAAATGGTCACTTGGGTTTGAAAAGGCTACTCAGTCTTGTGAAGACCTGGGAAAATATGGTACTGTCCTCTCTAAGGGTAGGCTGTATGTTTGCTGAAAAGCAAACAAAAAACAAAAAAATGAACACTGAGAAGTACTTTCCACATCCAGCTGTTTTTCAACACACTTCGTGTCTAGCTAGTTCTCAAGAGGGACACATCTTACTCCTCCTTCCTCAGAATAAAGCATGTGAATGAGGTACAGAGGGACACTTTCCATTCTGATCCTCAGCTACTGCTTTTTAGCAAAACATATCACAAAGTACATAAATCATATGAAAAAGGCACACCATCTGTCATACACCTATGTGTATTTATCCTGTTATTTCTAGAACTGTAGCAACAACAGGATGAATTGTGCCACAGTATATGCACAGACTATCCAATGACAAAAGTCACAATGTTTTGTCATCTAAACCCAAAAATGAGAGATGAAACACAGGTACTTTAGATTAAACCTTCCACTTATTTCATTAGTACACTGATAGTCTGCAGAGTCCTTATGGCTGGCTGGAACAGAAATCCTTTTCTGTTTCTCCAAATGAAAATATTTCAATAAAATGCTATAAAATTTCTCCTTTTTTTTTTTTTTTTTTTTTCTGTATCATTCATCACAATGAAAGAGAGATTTCTTAATGTTGCAAAACTGTTTTTGAAAAATTTATATAACTTGGTCAAAAGCTTTGGACCAGTCCATGTCTCATCCATGTGATGACTTCACCACTGAACTCTTGGCTCATTGGGACACTCTGGTATCCGTGGGGCTCTCGGGGCTGTTGAGGGCCAGCAGGTCTCCTGCTGGTCTTCGGGTTGTTGCTCATTCTGATGACTCTCTGGTTCTAATGACAAATTCTGTCCTGGACCTGAGGAATTTCTCTCACAAAACCTTGTCAGGAGTAATGGGCCTGGTTTTCAGAATCAGCATGTTCTGGCACAAAAGTTTTGTCAAAAAATTTCCCAAGGGCTCTATTATCTATTTCATTCGTGATTCAGCTAGCTTGCTGTGGCAATAATTCTCTGTGTCCCTTCAGATTAGCTGTCAGCCTAAAGGACTTGCCCTTGTCCTGCCTCTGCAGCTCCCTTGCTGATGAGGAGCAGAGAGATTTGCATCTCTCTTTGTCACAAGCTGAATTCGACTGAGAGAGATACATAAGCAATAACTCTTTAGTGGTCTCTGGTCTGTTTATGAGAACCTGCCAAGACTCTTTGTAAAATAACAAATAGCACAATTCAAATATATAAAATAGTAAAGTATTATTTGTTTTCTTTGGACCGTGAGTTCCCTCTGCATTAACATTGCGGTGAGATTGCCATGAGATAACTTCCTGAGTGCCCCCTTTGCCCACCGGCTCTGAGCCAACCCTGCTGGCCACAGGCAAGAAAACTCATTTTATTTCCAAAATGCAAACATTTTTCAGAAAGTCATCCAATGCCAAAAAAAATTATTTTTGCAGAGATTGGGCAAATAGTCTATTTTCAATCTCTATTACTTTAGCCACTCGTTTGGAATAGAACTATTATGGGAGGTCATATTACAACATCAGCTATTTTAAACTCACTGTAGAGGACTCTGCAGCATATTACTGGGAGGAGAGAGGTGTCAGTAATTCTTGGGAGATACTTCATCCTGTCCATGACCATTGGTCTTTAACAAATTACTCATTAGTTCCTTATCAGTCTCCTTGTTTAAGAGACAAGTGCCTGGCATAATGGGTTGAATGTAAGCCTTGAAAATCTCTAATACAAAGGAAAACTATTAGCATTTTAAGAGTAAGAAAGATTACTTGCTATTTCAAATATGTAATGTCATCATTCATATCTGTATGAGAAAAAGGGCAGAGAAAATCATTTGATTTTAAAGATCTATGCAGCTTGCCATCATCACTTATTCTGGTTGATGATTAGTTTTGCTTGAGAAGACTACCCAAAACTTTCGCTGCCTATAAACAGCCAGTAAAGTGTGTGAATCTCGTCAAAGATACAACTAGCTGCAAGGAGCTCATAAGATATGTACAAACTCCACTGTACATATATCTTCATTGTCCTTTGTTATCTACAGAATTTTGTATGTGTTTATGTATGTGTACAGCAGAATGCTACCTCCTTCCAGGTTAGCTTCTGGAGCAAACTTCATATGTTAACATTCCCTGTAGGATTTTCTCTTGAAATAACTTCAATATAGTTCTTTTAATTCTATACCAAGAATTACAAGTTCTATACCAAGAATTACATTCTCAGCGCTAGCTAAAGAATGCCGGCTGGCAAGATTCCTCCTTCAGATTTAGGGTGATCTCAAAGAAGAAGTACATGCAATAAAATTAGGGAATAGAAAAGGTGAAAGAGTAGTGTGCTATTCTTTTTAAAATATGTATTTTAAAATGGTTCAATGCAGAGTTCAGGTCCAACCCATGCCTTCCAGAAATCCAGCATCTGTTTCAGAAAGGCTTCTGTAGGTGAAATTTCTGTTATCCTGATGTCACTTAAAGAAGACACAGCTTATATTGTAGTCTAGAAACTATGAATAAGGATGAAGAAGTAACTTAAGACGAATAGATAAATATAAGAAAAGCCTAAATTTTTTGTCTTTAAACAAATCTGTTTTAGCTGTTATGCTGAGATATCACAGAGAAAGCTAAGTAGTGACAGAAAGAGGATCCTTGCCTTTTAGTATGGTTTTTACTCCAGTATTATGCCACACAAATATGACAATATTGGCCTTTTCCTTAGCAGGTTCTAGAGAAACAAGTATATGTGTGTGTATATACAAAACATAGGTATCTGTATATTTCCAGGGACTTGGTGAGGTGAAAGGGTTAAATCATGTTTAACCAGAATGTATACTTAGTCTTCTTTATCTCCCTGGAACTTGTTAGCACTTTGAGGACCAATTCACTAAGAATGAATAATACCATGAATGACATCAGCTTCCGCCAACATGCAAGAGGTTACTATGGTAATGGTGAAAGTTTTTCACAGTACAAAGCAAGTACCATACTTGATATATTAGCTAGCCAAAGAAAGCAGTCACATATAAACTACAGCATCTTTCTAATGAATAGCCATTTATGCAGCATGCATGTTAGCAATTCCACAGAGTTCCTCTGAACATCAAACTGTTGGCAGTTATATTGAAAAACTTGGCAGATTTACAAAAGTGTTAACATTTTGTTTTCAGCAGCCTTGTTTTTTTTTTTTCTCTCTCTTGGAGCCCATATCTTCAGCATATTCACAGAGTCTTTAGTCAGTGCCAACCAGGAAGGTCTCTGATGTGAGCTTAAGTTTACTGTATATGCACACTGAGAAGGCACGATGTCCAAGCCATACAAGTGACTGAAAATAGACTTTGGTGGGGGAATTTGTGGCATAAGAACAGATGGCTTCTTTGTTAAGTGACCCCTTTCTTTTGGTATTTACTCAGCACCTTTTCCATAAGAGTTTAATCCACAAAACAATGCATCATATTTAGTATAGTGCAAAACCCAGGAAACCTGGAAATCTTAAAATCCTATCAATCGTATATCAATCGTATGCAAAGAATGTGTGTGTGTATGCAAAGAACATGTGCATATGTGTGTGTATTTGTGTGTGAGATATGAGTGTGTGTGTGTCATATTTCTTTACTTGATAAAACAAATGGTAAACCAAATGACATCAATATTCTCTTGACATAAATAAATCATACAAAACAGAAATGTGATGTTGTTTCCTGGTTACTTCCACTTTCTAAAAAGAACTTTAAAAAAAAAAAAAGGATTAAAAATTTCTTATTTTGGACATGGCCCTGTCAACTCTCTTTTCCAATCTGTGATTGCAGGGGATGCTGGAGGAATGAAGAAATCAGAGGACAGTCATAGAGGAAAGAATCTAAGATCTCATAACAGATAGAGCCAGGTTTTGGTGCTGCAGTTTTCTGTAGAACTAGTGTGAAATACTAAGTTAACAACTGAAAAGATCTTTATAGCACTGCTTCCCTAACTCCTTCATTGCATTTCCTGTGCCAAGGAGAAGGAGAGAATAAAAAGCAAAGAAATATTTTTACAGTAAATGGATGTTCATGCAGTGAAACATTCCTGCATTCTAGAATTAAGGAGCAACTGATTTTGGATAATGACTTCTCCATGTCACCCAAATAGTACATTTTGCTTTTGATTTCTGACAAATATATTTATTAACTATTCGAAATCAAAACTAAACTTCATTCCCTATAGGGAATGTTATCACCTCATTCACCCTGCCATTATTTTAATAGGTATGAAAGACTGTTCCATTTCCCCACTGGTATTTCTCATCAGTCTCTCAAGAAAGTTTTAAAACTGTTTGTTAACATAAAATACCAGTAAGCTGATCAGTTTTTATATAAATTATTGTCATCTCATACCAGAATAAGAATAATAATTCCTATTTTAAAATTTGATTTTGTCTGTTCTGGATGTTCTAGCGCAGGATTTTCTAAGGCACAGCAGAATTTTCTAAGACACATTTATACAAGATATCTGAAATACATGAATATTTAGGGAGATTTTTTGGTAATGATTTCACAATTTAGTTTCTTTTATGTTCTCCTATTTGTTATATTGTTAGTTAATATGTTGATAGTGAAATTTTTCCTTTCAATTAGAAAGGAAAATAATAGGGAGAAAAAGCTAGAAACCTTTTAGTCTTCATGTTTAGAACCCTGTTCCAAATATAAAGCTTTATTTTGTCTTTTTTTAGGAGATTTCGTATTTTAACATCACTTGTTAAGTGCAAAACTGTGACATTACTAGGAACAGACACCCAATTTGGGACACAAATTGACAATAAATGGGAACTAGATCTATCTAAAAAAACTGTGAATTTCATCTTCTGTGGTTACATTTCAAAATGATAGCTTCTATACTGTATTTCCAACCTTAAATCTGCCACGTCCTTCATGTCTTATAGCTGTTGTGTTCTCACTAAAATATTCCTCCATTAAAAGTATTTGACTTCTACTGTAGGATCAACTTCATCCAGGGTTTTATCTGCCCGTATGTAAAAGATTGATATGTAAAAAATAAAAATGCCATATATAATAGCATTAGAGGTCTGAATATGAAGAAGACAGCAGCAGACAGATAATGTCTGTTGAGTCGAGTTTTGCAGTGACCTATCTGCCTGTTTGACCATCCTCACTTGGCTCACATGGCTCTGGGGGCAGAATGCAGTCTATTTTTTTCTACAGGAGAGGAATTTTTATGTTTATTATATGTTTTTGGTGTGGGGCTGGATATATTTAGGCCCTGCAGTAAAAACTGCACTTTTCAATACAGCTCATGCACTTATCTGTATTTCAACTAAACTTCTGGTCAGTCCTTTCCTGTGACTCACACAGGACCAAGGACAGGTTTCTACTTTGTAGAAAATTGTTTAAGGCCCGTGTGCAACCTTCACAACTCAAATGTGACATTAGCTTTCATTTAATAAAAGGAAACAGCAATCTTTAAAATACTGTCACCACGTAATATTACCAAAAAAAACCTAATCTGGCCCCTCATAAGATGGACCTTGCTGGGTCTGCACTCTTGCAAGTATTCAGAGCTCTTTTAATTCCACTGTCTGTCCTTAGTGCAGGTATTCAGCTGCTGCCCCACGGTCATCTACCTTTGAAGACTTAGAGCCACTACCTACATTAATCATGAAGGTTATTTTCTTCCCTTGGCTAAATGGAAAAGCAACATCTGATAGCCTTGGAGGCATCGAATACCCATTCTCTGTATCACACAGGCTGTCATAACTGTGATGATAGGATATTGGAGCAGATAAAACTGAGCACAACCCCTGACCTGCAGATTTTTCATATTAATTTCAATGTCAGTAGGCTCTTCACTGAGCTGCAAGCTGTGTTTCTATAGACACTAATTTTAAGCTTTGCTTCACAAATTTCAATAGGTTAAGTACAAAGGATCTAGATAATAATGAATAAGGAATTTGGCACCGAAAATAATTATTGGCTAACGGTTGCCATACAGTCTTAGGAGAGATCAGTTTTTTAATCATTTTTCCTATAATTCAAATGTTGCTGACAATAATTTAACTTTCACTTAACAATGATTTCTCTGACATATTTACACAGAAAGAAGCAAAACTGAACAAAACAATAATTTAACTATAAGAAGGGTTCCAGTGAAGATGATAAAGAGCAATTGCTTGTATTCTCCATCATTCTTCCCATCTATGTTGGTTATTTTTGGTCCTTTTTGCAATAGCTGATTTTCTGGCTTAAAAACAGAAATGCAATTTTCTTTCTTTATTCAAAATCAAAGGTAGACCTCTTCTTTTTTTTTTTTTTATGCAATTCAAGTTTTATATACTGCAAAAAATTCTGAAGATATTAAGATTTTCCAAATCCCATTGCTTAGAAATACCGTAGTAAAAACAAACCCCCAAATCTTCTATTTTTTTTATAAAAATGTTTTTATTTAAAAAAAATAAAAATGTTGTCTGATATTGGCAATAGTAAATGTTTTACTAAGAGGTACAGTAACATTTTATAGCATCAAGCAAGAAAAGTTCAAAACAGCACATTTCTACTATAGCAGAATTAAAATGAATGAAGGCAGGAAGTAATAGTATGAAATACCACATCTTTTTTACTTGTTCATACATCAGTTTTGCTAATATGAATTATTTATGTTGGCTGTGCAGGTAGAATCAGTCTCATTCACAGCTGAGTGCAGGAGACAAAATGTAACAATGATAATGATGATATTCTTTCTTTGTTCTCAGTTATTTTCCTAACAGTTCTCAGTGATGAATCCACATTTTTGAATCTGCTCCTGTTGTTTTGCTACATTTCTCTAGTGTACAGCATCAAAATAGATTTTTTTGGATGCTGAGGATCCTGCAGTTGTTTTGAATTCCTACAGTTTAGGCCATTGCATTTTTCCCAGCCCTCATCTCTCATGCCTACCTAAATGGTCCATTGATGAGCAGAGAAGTTGATATAACATAATTTGGAATCTGTTGTAAGCTAATTTTGGAAAGTTATTCCAGGTCTGGAATTTCAGAGATGACTACTTTACTCAGCTCTGGCCTGTGTCCTTCACCTGTAGCAGTAGGCCTACCCAACACTGACAAACATCTGGCTTGCATCTGCTGAGTGGATGCTCACCACCCTCATCATTCACCGCTCCATTAAAGACCTTGCAATTACAACACATTCACACACTTTCCCACTCCTTTTACCTCAGTATCCCACTCCTTCTGTTCAGAGTATTTTCCTTCCACCCTAAGAAATACAATTGCACCTTTGAGCCATACACATAAACATATATAGCCATCAGATATGATTGTCTCTTTTCTGAATGCACATTTTTACTTGAAGCAATTTGAAAAGGGAGTGATGACATTATATAAGCTAACATTAAATGGAGAAGGTGTCAGGTAAGTGAATAGCTGGAGAGATAAAGAAGAGCGAATTAACACCGGCTGTGAAATTTCACAGTATTTCATATAAAATCTGTGCCTCCAGCAGAAGACAAGTCATTGCATATTAGAGCACCAGAGAAGAAAAGAGAGACAGGCGGGAGAATCAGTTCCTGAGTGCGTCTTGAGGCCTGGTCCTGTCAGATCACTAATGCACAGGAGGCTGAAGGATGCACCATGTGTCTATGGGACAGAGAGCAGAACTCTGAGTGTGCTCCAGAGCATGAAGGGTTTGCTGCTGAAAGGTTGGCCCTTGAGCATTCCACAGAGCACAGATTAGGGGAATTGCTGAGGTCTGGCTAGAGAACGGAAAAAAGCAATGAGAGGTGCAGAGCTGGTGGTGAAACATGGGCCTTGAGAAAGCAGAAACCTGGACAGAGAAGGGGACCAGCCCTTCTCATGGACTATCAGGAAGTGCTTCCTATTCTGACTTTTCAGTTCAACATATAATTTTTAAAATTAAAATTTGCTCTCTTACACTTCAGAATATGCAGAATATTCATGAACTGGAGCTGGATGTTTTCAGTCAAAATTCTGAGGATACGTGTAACTTCTTTCTCTTTTTCCCTGCACGTGAAGTTAGAGATATTTTTGACCAGCTTTGCCAACTATTTGCAGAGCTGTGTGGTAGGCTGTCAAACAGCACCTCCAAAACAGGAGTAGTGCAAAGCTGAAGTTTTTAAATCATGTCATTTACTAGAGCTGCAGGAAAATGGCAGATTGTTTAGTCAGAAATAGAAAGCAAGTTTGGTGAGTAAATAACAGAGAACTTGCAAGCCACATTTCTCATGCCTGACTGAGTGCCAGACTTTGAAACTCTGGCAAAGAGCTCACTGCCACAGTATACTGCATCTTTGCCCTAGTTTGAGTTTTTAATAGGAATTATTCACTAGCTTCTAGTACATAATGAAACAAGTAGGAAAATATTGCCATGCTGTAATATTTGAAATTTAACCTCAAGCAATGAAAGAAAAGCCTAGTCTATGATTACTAAACCAAAAAGAAAAAAAAAGAAGAAAAAAAAAAAAAAAAATAGAAGGAGAGAGAGGGAGGGAGATGTTAACTTGCTTTCCTTTAATAAATGTCTCCTCTCCTAAAAATACTGGTTTCATCACTAGGGTACTGTGACTGAGCTTTCCTACAGGAAAACGCAGCTAAAACCTTGATGCTTTTCCTCCTAATATGGTGGTTCTCATAGAAATAAGTTAACAAAAATAGCCAGAAGACACTTAATTCTGGTTACATTCTCACTACCTTCTATCTCTCTAGTTAGCAGATGTGACTTCTTTGATGGACCCTTGGAATAAAATGATGTCTCAGTTTAGCAGATAGAGCAAAACTTCATAGCAAAATTGAATGCAACATTTTTTCTTCAGTTTTTCTACATATAAACAGATAGGATAAACATTTATTTCATTCTTGTGAGTTGTCTGGTTCAAACGAAAGTGAAAATTCTGTGATTTTTTTTACTAGAACTACTAAAACATCAAGAATTTAGGAGACCTAGATTCAACCTCTGTTCTAGCTGAAAGTATTATATGTGCAAAGGAGGATCCTAATAATTAGACCCATTCTTTTTCCCTCTAGGTCTGAACAGCTCTCTCTCCTTTATTTCTTAGTGTGGCTTGTATTTCCTCCTTCCCACTTGCAAACTCCCCTGCTTCCGCTGACCACCCACCGCTGCTGAAGGTTGCCACAGGAATGGTGGCTGCTGTTATGAACAGAAGGGTTAATGTAGCTTGCCACTTCATAAGATGATTTAGCTTGACAGTATGGCTCACATGATCACATGATCATGTGAACTTTATCAACCACATAACTAACAGCTGCCAAATACATGCCAGTTAGGATTACATACATGCATGTCAGTGGCTGTCTGTATGTTACCAGCTGGAACAGTTTCATACACATTTGTACTCAGTTCAGATGAACACCAATAAGAACTCAAATTTCTTATGCGTAATAGGAAGAGCTTGCCATACATAACAGATAAAATAAAACCAGGAGGGGAAACAGAACATTTCCCAGAGATGTGAGGGAAATGGCAAGTTAAGACATTTGTTGAGGGTCATTTTTAGCAGTTGTTTCTATCTTCAGCACATCCTTGGGAATAGCTTTTAAGAACATGATATAAAAGATTTTATTCCAATAACATATTTATTTGTAGCAGACTCCTTCCACCAGACAGGTATCAAGTCTAATATCTAAAAATTCCCCTCATCCCAGAACGAAGGTTACCCTTCTACCACGCCAGCCACTTTGACATATCATCGTTATCTCTAGAGCAAAACTGGGAAGGAGAATAATGCCCAGAATCCAACATATACTCTGAATGGGCTGCACACACTCCTTAGACATGTGCATTCACATAGGAAGGTGACAAGGATTACAGTTATTTACAAAGGTTTGCTTGTGAAGAAATAGAAATTTGTGTTGTTAAGAAACACATAGTAGAAAGTTAATTGTGTTGTTTAAAACACCATGGTCACTGACGCTTAATGCTTGTTCAAAATAATCCAAAATCCAACGAAGGTGGGAAAAAAACAAAACAAAACAAAACAAAACAAAACAACAACCTAAAAAGATCATGGGTCTGCATTGTACAGGCCATTTTTGCAATCAGGGCAGTTGACTAAAACTCAAAGCTTAGGTTGCATTTCAAGCTCTGCTAAAGGTATGTGAAAGATACTGGGAAGACATTTCATTACTCTGCCTCATAACTCCATCTGTAAAATATAGAAAATAAAATATTCATTATTTAGCCTATTTCTGTAGTTGCACACTACTGCTATGTATATGACCACTTATTATGTGCATTCAAAAGGACAAATTTGGCTTACATTTGAGTCTGATTACTCTCTCTGGGGCATACCAAACAATTAATGAGGTCCATAGTATGTAAATTGGTCAAGAAGGCTACAGACAGTCAAAATGGGAGTTTTCTGGCCTGCAAGCAAGCAGAGGTCAACGTGAACTTAGGTGACATGTCAGCAGGCCACCCATTAACAAGGGTTTCACCATTAATTATTTCGTTTCAATACAAGACTGCTGCAAGAAATAAAGAGCAGCTGATAGGGTTTAATGAGTTTATTGGATAAATGTAGATAAACTATTTCCTTTGCCTGTATTTGCATTTATTTGGAATGACTAAAAAGGTTAAGTAGGAAGTATTGCATTTGGAAAAGTTAAAGGTATATAGAAAAATCATTTAAACATAAAAAGATCAGATAAAATAGTAACGGAGATTTAAGACACTGAGATTCCATATTAACATGTCTTCATTGTATTAACAGTGTTAAAACGAATAGCTGTGCTATTTGCAGTGGCTTTAGCTAAAAAGAATGATCATGTTAGCTCACTTCCTATGAATAATGTATGAGGCT
>JAVCKT010023377.1:0-15000 GCA_032273925.1 Rhynchotus rufescens
TAAAGGGAGATTTAAAAATGCCTGAACTGCTTTACCTTACAAGGTTTACACTATAGAGCTGTTATCTAACCTCATCTAAGGAAAGTTAAGTACATAAGAGATTTTCATTCTTGCAAATCCCCTCCTTTAACCCCAAAGATCACTGGAAGTCACCCACTTCAATCTCCTGAATGCTCAAGCAGTCTCAGAGGTGATTCATTCGTGGCTGTGCAGGAGGACAAAGAGCTCTCGTTCTAACAGTTCTGTTCTCCTTAATCATATCTTTTTAATACTTTACTAGTGTCATATGAATTTGAGCTGTAATCACAGGAAAGCCACAAATACTGGTTTTTGGCCTGAAAGAGTAAAGAAAAGAGAAATCCAAGCTCGGTGGTCACTGACTCTTCCTGAGGGCCTGGGCCGAAGAGCCGTTCTGTGCAGGTCTACAGCAAGGTTCCCTGCCCTGTTGTTTGCCACAAATAATGATGGATTGGGCAAATCTGTGTGGGAAAACCAGTCCCTTCCATTTATCGAGCTGAATGCTTTCCATTTCATCAGCACGAGAGGGATTTGGATGTTCTGCCGGTGGGTTTGTCCGTCTCAGGACGTGAGTCTTTCTGGTCGTGCCGACTAATTTAATCCATTAGGGAATAAATAGTTCCAGTAATGTCTACCTAGATTCCCATGTAGATGGCAAGATTCCTGTCCAATCTTTTTGGAGGAAAAAAAAAAGCCTCTGGTGCAATACTGAAGTATGCTTAAAGTTTTCTAACAGCAGGTGTGTACATTGACATCAGAAGCCTTGAATTAGAGCCAAGCCAGAAAACTGATATTTAGGCTGAACTAGTAAGCTGTGATTTTATAAGGAGGAGGAAAAAAAAAATAAGCAGGTGAGTGTTCCTTGGCTGAGCTCGTCCTTTGGAACTAGCATCTAAGCCATTTATTTTAGTCTGTTATTAAGAGATGATCCGTTTATAAGTCAGCAACAAAATGGTCCTGTTCAATAGATTTTTCCTATCGCATTATGTAACAAATATTTATGGAACTGTTGCACTAATAAATAAACTTCCAAATGCTTCTTTATCCACTGTTAATATTATCCTGTATTAGTTGAAGTCCAAAATAAACCAGTGGGCTTCACTGGTGCCATATTTATGATACCTTTGTGAGTGTACACATAGTTAAAAGCCTAAGTTAGAAGGGGCATTGGTTAAATATTTTTCAAGTCTTTACAATATTGCTCAAGCAGTTTCAAATACCATTTTTATTTTTAAAGATTTTGTTGGAATTTTGTCTTTGAAAATATTAATAACAGCTTACAGCAGGTAGGCTATAAAATAACACTGTATGCTGTCTATTTAGTTTCTGGTTGAAAAAGCACAGCAGTACTTTAGTTCATTACCTTTGAAAAAAACAGTAACAAGATAATACAGCTGCCTCTGATTAAGATGTAAATTCTTTCTAATTAGAATGTAAATTCTTACATTTAAATGAAGACATCAATTGTCAGGATGCCATATGATATCTTATTCCACCTTGCCTGAATGAAGCCCTCACTGTTCATCTATGGCACTAAAATAGTTTTGCAATCCCTTTGTTCTCTGATTCTTGTAATATTCTCTCTTCATGTTCCCTTTACACATTGCTTTTGTTTGTTTTCCCCTTGCATCTGATATTGTTGTGTCTTGGGATTTTGCAGAAATTTGGAATGAAAATTGAGTTCAGTCAGTGCCAGTATTTGCTTGTGCCTCAATTACTTCTGCTGAATTTTCCTCAATGCAAATCAGGCAGGTTGCATAAAGTGGTGCATGTATTTGAAATAATTAATTTTCCGTAAAATGATGGATCAAGTCCAATCAACCTTCATGCAAACTAAATAAAAGAATAGAGAATTAGAAATTAATTAACATTTTATGTTGCTAATACTTTATTATGCAGTCTAAAGTATAAATAATAAGTTTTAATTTTTGAGCATAACTTTTTATTATGAACTGTTGATGATCACCTTTGACGCAATCATCTTGTTAAAATATATCATTATATATGCACATCATAAAAGGCATTGTCAGTTAATAAAATACGCTGAAATGGAAAATGACAAAATATGATAAGTTTAAGAATTGACCTGTTAACCAGTTTTGCATGTAAAACTCTTCTGCAAAGTTAAGACAATGTGCACCTCCCAGTTGATTTTGAAGTGTTTTATTCTTTAGCTGTTATACTAAATCTGGGCATAATAACTAAATATTAAGTCTTGTTGACTGAAAACATCTGTAGATTTTTTTTTGAAGACTGTTTCCAATCAAAATAGTAGTATAGGAAAAAAATCTTTTTACAAACAGGTTTATTCAAGTCACTTTTTTTTCCCCATATGTAAGACTTACTAATTTTTATTCTGTGTTTTCTATGGTCCTGGTTTCCTGACGTGTAGCAGGTGTTGCTTTAGGAACAATACAAAGGCTGAGCTTGTCTGTTAGGAGATGTGTGCATTAAATTGGTTGCAGGATAAGGCCTTATTATTTAGGCACTTTTTCAGCTCATGTAAGAGTTAATTTAGTAAGAGGTATGATACTAACTGCTTAAGTAGTCTCAAATGCAGTATTAATACATCTGGGTCTCTCGAGGGATTCTAACAGCTCCACAAAGAAAATGTTGAAAAATAGAGCTCATAATAACTGGAAAATAGGTCGCATAATGCCCTGTGTCAATCTCAGAGTTGTTGTTTAAGAGAAAATTGGCGAGATACAGTATTTATTTTATATGGAAAACTTATTCTGAAGTTCTGAAGAAGTTTCTTTCCTCTCCGAGTCTGCACAAGTTCTTCTTCTGCAGAAGGGCCCCCAGACCCTCCTGGCTCCTGCAAGAGTCGAGAGGGAGGCTCTCAGATCAGCTGGGCTTTAAGCACGTCTGCAAAAGTCTTCTTGTTTATATCTGCCATTGCCTAATTTAGTTCCCACCTTCAGGAGGTTCTAGAAATGCTCTACGTTTTTTGTGGATGGGATTTAGTCTCTTTTTATATGCTGATATGTAAAGTTTTCTGATGAATCGAGTCTCATCTGTAATTACAGTCTTCCCTGAATACCTCAGTGGGATGTCAGCAGAGGAGGTGAGTTACGTTCTGAGTCATCCCCGGGTCTCATCTCTCATGGACGTGTCTTAAATCTGTCACACAGCTCCCTGGGTTATGGCTTGTCTTGCTTTGGACCTTGCCTTTGCGTGCCATGTTAGGGGCCATTCTCAACGTTGGGCAAGCGTAGCTTTGCAGCAGGAGCCACGTAACTAAGTTTGTGGCAGTCAAGTGGCTTGCCAAGGGAAAGTGAGTCTTCCATCCCCACCTCTCTTCTTTTTTTCTTTTCTTTTTTTTAGTCTATTCCATTACTAGGGTGAGCACTTGCATCTTCAGACATCTGTTCTGAAGGCGAATCTCTCTTCCATGCCTGAGTACCACCAATATGAGCTTCCTTAATACCCTTTATACTGAACCTTGATGTGTGGCGGCTTAAAAACACCTGTAAATGTGATTTTCCTGGTATCAAAGGACTGGTTCTGCCTTTCAGTGCTATTTTGTTGCTACTTCAGTAGATAAAGAACTTTGTGGAGCCAGGGTCATTCTGATCACTTTTCAGAACACTTAAATTAAGCTCCAGGTTGACTGGTGGTCGACTTGTTCCATCTCTACCTATTTCATAGGCTTGGGACTAGTTCTGAAATTTGAAATATTTAAGTGCTTAGTGAAGCAGTTTTCCTTGCCTCCACCAAGGAGCTGCAAGGCAGCCTGCCAGTTTATTGTACTGATCATTTGTCTCTGCAGTTGGTGGTGAAACAAAGACGTTCTGCCATATTAACGGGGAAACATCTGCCCTTCAAAAGAGGGAAGTCTGATTAAATAAAAGCCAATAACTTGCATTGTCAGGATGAGAAAGTGTGTGCGATACTCACTAGGAAATTATAGGTCAGGTGTAGGGTCGCTTTTATTAATCCTGCCACTTTTTACCAAAATGTAGCCATAGATAAGAAGTTTATACTCTAAATATTTGTTAGACCTGCCAAATACACCTGCAGGATGCAAAGCTGTATGATGAAGTAGAATCTTTTCTTCCTCCACAGCCACAGGAGGAAACCCTTTCTGGGTTTTCTTGTCTTTCACTTAAGTGAAAGACACCAAAGTGGTCAAATTCTAAAAGTTGGGAGTTTTTATTCTGCAAGTGTGAGTTACCAGGGAATCCAGAAACGCTCATGAAGCTCTGCTTGTGATGCCCCATGTCTATATGCTGAATTACTCATCTGTAATCATGTTGCTGTTCTATAACACATTGCTACCATAGCAACCTCATAGTACCATTAAGCAGTACCTCCCATATCAAAGCAAAGGATATATGTTCAGTTACAAATCAGTGAAGATAATTTAACAAAAAAAGTTTGTAGAAATCAGTAAAGTCCATACATTCTGTATTCATTTAGAGGTTATCCTTATCCTGAATATTACAGCATTAAAATTGCATGCTGTTAGGTTGTATGTTTTGTACAGTATTTCTCTTTGTTCTTGGTGTTTATTTAACATATAGAAGGCATTAATTATAGTCCAGAAGTCCAGCTGGGAGCTTCCTACTTTGCAGAAAAAGGGAGATGCCATTTTTGTAACTGAGCAACAGTGATCTGAAAACTGTTAAAATACATGTTTTCATTACATAGGATAAACACTGTTTTCTCATGTTCCTAAGTGCATTAAAGTTTTTAGTTGTTAGTTTAATACCTTCTGTGGATGTCCACTGGAGCAAGAGTTAAAGTCAGTGGTTGTTCTTAGAAGTGAAGCTTCTTCTATTGATTAAAGTTATTTTATCTGAAAGAACGGACATTGATGGTGACAGACACATCAGGTCCAGTCACCTGAGACATAATACTGATCGGGGCTACTTTTTCTGGATGTGCTAGACATTGGCCATGAATGTACATCTCATCTCATTGGGGACTGCTTGATTTTTGAGATCAGCATCTAATACGAAATCAGATTTTTTTTCTTTTTAGAAAAACTCTCCTTGGAAGTACTCGAAGTGGATGTAATTTTACTGATTTTGTTTTAGCTTGACCTTATCAGTAGTTAGTGGAATTATCATTAAATAGTCTCCAAATTGGCTTAGTTCAAACAGAAAGCTAAACTACTATTGTAGTGTTCTTTAAAAATGTGTTCATTCTGACTTTCAGTCCGTTCTAATCCTGAAAAGACAAATGCAAAATGACATCTTTTGTTTCCATGGACATCTGCTATAGGTGGGTGCTTCCCTGTGCTTCCCGTGTTTCCTTCTGCTTATGACTTCTACTATGCACATGCACGTCATTACTCCCACGTTGCTCCTACCAAAGCTATTTAGACAAGCTTTCCACATAGCAAGCAGAAAAATGGTCTGTGGTTACTAAACGGGCTTTATCAAGAGAATAGAGATTTTTGTCAATTATTACTAATTTCCTATAAGGATTCCATAGCAATGCATAAAATGAAGTTTATAAATAATTATAGCAGCTGTTGAAGGTCGAGGATCAGCAATGGGGCACGTGTTTGTATTCATACCTGTGTACAAAATCTGAAATAACCCTCCTGGTTATTTTTTTCCATGTTTAAGTGTTTGTGGGAAGAGAGATGAGGCACGGGCACGTGTGTTAGAGGAAGAGCAGTGTCAGACGGGGAGCTGTCATGCCCACACAGACTGCTGCTGATCCCACTTCATCCCACTAACCGCTCTATTTTCACTAGAAGCTTGGATTCTGTTTCCCTCTTTATTACAAGGATGTTACAGTTCTTTATTCTTCCCTGACAGCTGGCAACAGGTAATGCTGGCTGTTATTTTGTTCGCTCTAGTCAAGCACATTCATTTCCAACTATAACCATGTTTTGTTTGCTGTATTTTGTTCTTGGGGTGGTTGAATGCCATCCTTGGAAAGATGTGCATTGAGCTGGTATTGAATAAGTGGCTTGCCTTCGGCATTCATGAGTAAATTCTGTAGTTTTTGTTTCAAGGCTTTGACATGTCATCAAGTGTAAATCTATTCTAATGCCAAAATCCCTCTTGATGTCTGATGCCAATCAGTAGCTTTTCATCTTGAAAAAGGTAGTGAATAATTTGCCCCGTGGATATTACACAGACACCATATATGGCAAGACACAAAGCGAGGGGAATCCCAAACCCATTTTTAAAATTCAAATAATCATGTTAAATCGGTTTGCCTTCCTAGATCCCATTGGTAGTCTGGGACATTTTCTCGCTTTCAAGTGAATATTGAATACTTGTCTCATTTGCATTTTTCCGACGTGTGGAAACAATATGCGCTTTCTGCGGCAGTAGTTTGTGCCGCGGTCAATAGCCAACCCGCTGAAACTGGTGATTTATCTTGCCTTGGTTGCCCTCGTAGGAAACTTAAATCTTTTACCTACTCCAGCTTCATTAGTGTGTGTTGCTTGTTTGGTTGGTTTTTGTCTTTTTAAACCTAAAAGGCAGGTGCTATACGGGAAGGTCAATATTTTCTTTGCAGCCGCAGTTTGCACCCATGATTTTGGATTTCAATTACTTGTAAGGTCTAAGGGTGTTGAATTAAAGGCGTGAAACACTGCAGTTCCGGAAGAGCTCAAAATTATGTAATTTCTCTCCGGAAAAAGACGACCTACTGAAAACCTATTGAATGTGTTTATATAGTTCAATGGCCCTTGTATAGTGTAAGGTAGGCAGAAAGATGCAACTGGAGTTTTGTATTTCGTTGCTTTTGCAGCCTGAAATTTTAGGGTTTTAGGGTGGAAGGGGACTATTATGGTCATCTAGTCTGACCTCCCATGCAATACAGGTCATAGCATTTCACCCAGTAATTCCTGCATCAGGGCAGATAGTCTTCAGCAACAGCCAACTTCTTGTACCCTGTTGGAATGGTTTAAACTACTACCTTATCTGAAATCTCCTTAGTAATTTACTTGGTATTGTCTCTTTAATAATATTGAACTTTTCACCCAAAGTTGCTCAAAGCAACTTGCATTACCTTAATTAAACTTCCAAATATCATTACTTTAAAATGGCAAGACATGTATATCGTTCCGTGTATAGTTAATCAGGAATAGAATTTAAACTCCTAATCTTCTGGTTTAGCTAATAGATCATAACAGCTTTTGTTGATTCACCAAACAGTGAAGATTTCAGGATGAAAAATCTAAACATAATTGTAGTGAGTGAACTTTGTCAGATTTAACAGTTATTTAAAATTATGGAAAAATAAAGTGGCGACCTCTTCAGAAATGGAACTTCTAAAACTCCTTGACAGTTGAACTGTATCTCCTCTAAAAGAAGCCAGACAGTATCACTGATATCTGCTAAGTAATTCCTAAAAAGTAAGTAGTTGAATAACTGAGTTCTGATTTCCATTCCCTTTTCTTCTAGATGATAAATCAGTCACCTGCTTGCATTTAACATCATCAGCCTGTTGTCAGCGTTTGTTCCAGCTTTGGTCATTTGCTGTTGTGTGCATAGACGTGCCAAGGTGGAGCTATCCAAAGGGCAATGTCTTGCAATAAAAGAAAAATACTGTATTCTGAATAGAGTCAGTCCAACAGCAGCACAGCTCTATAGGAAGCAATCTGCAAGATCTCTCCTCGCTGGAATGTTTCCCGGTGACATTATTCCTGAAGTTTATAATAGCATATGAGGGAGTTATCATGGTACAACCGAATACAGATCCATGAGCAATAGGGCTGCATCGGCCCATCAAACCAGGGAGCAGGTGCTCTGTCCACAGAGGATAAATATGTAACGTGTATGCACGAGATATATTTGGTGGCCGCAGATGTCATCTTAATGTCAGTGTTACCATTAGGTTAGCCGAGAGATGTCTTTCCTAACAGTGGGGAAAAAAAGCTTTTAAGTCGTGCCTGAGCTTCCTAGTCCTTGGGCCATTCTCTGCTTGTTGATTTATTAAGTTGGAGTGAATTAGAGAACAATGAAGTTATGTGTGAAAAGTTAACGGGGTGCAAGTGGTTAGGGATCAAGTAAGGAAAATAAATTGCCTCTATTAAGGTGTCTGTGATGAGCTAGGGGGATGAAAAATGAATATTAGAAAAGGAGAATATCCAGGGGTGACTAGCCAGGGTGAGGATGAGAAGATAGACTATATATATAGATACAGTCTATCAAAGATTATGTTAAGAATGAACAATTAGATTTTCCTTGGCTCAAAGGCTTTGGTGACTCTTTTACAAGGCCAGATTAAATTTGGGTGTTAATCGTAACAGTTTCCATCATCATATTAAAACAGTTCAGTAAACACCAATTCAGTTCACGAATTCCTTATTTTTTAACTGATTTTCGATATTTGTTCATCAAATAGACCTACTTTCTTCAGCCCAAAGATCAGCTTTAAAATATGGATTGCCACTGGTAACCCGGTTTGGATTCTCCGAAGACCTTGCCTGGTATTTGCCAAGTGATTACGATGAAACTGCACTCAGTGGAGCCGAGCTGGGGCATAATTTGAAATCTGGACGTAAATGTTTTGTTTGGATTCTTTAGTTTTCCACTGTAGCGCCGTAGGAGGAGGACATATGCTCTGAAAGCCTATGTGGTCTCCAGGAACACGACGTCTGCTGCTAAAAACAATTATAGGGAATGGTTGCTGGGCAATCAGCACTCAAGTAAACTGAGATCCCTGAGCTTTTCCATACTTATCTTGATTAATGATTTAGCTAGTCATAAAATACAGTGTATTTGTAATTTAAGGAGAATACCTAATGTTCTTCAGTGGAAATAAAAAATGTGTCTCATCTGCAAAGGCAGACACGTTCTTCTAGTTGAAATAGTCTGTAGTTAATACTACAAATAAAATAAGGTGAAATTGATGTAATTCTGCAGCTTATTTTAGTGGCAAAGTCTTTTACATTTGCCATGATAATTATTGCATAAAGTATTCCTGATCGCTTGCACTTTTTTAAATTGGCACTTTATGAATATGTTTGGAAAAAGTATCAATTTTCTCAATCATTTATTTTCAGCAGTATCACAGGGTGGTTCAGTTTTGATTAGCATTAATAGAAGGCTTTCTAAGTGCTTTAAGAGCATATGGCTTGGGCTGTAAGAGCAATAGTCAAATGATGCTTAGAGAAGCTGAACTATAATCTTTTACACAGTATTCTTCAAATCTCTGCCTTGCTTTAGATAAATAGTATCTAAGCATCTTATAGGGAAAATGCGAACAATTTCCTTCAAACTCAACAGAGACATTCTTTCAAAATAAATACTAATATTCTATCCTTCCTATATTCCACAAATATCCTGAAAGATAGAGAATGGTAACCACATGCACAAGTTGCCTTCAAAGTGTCCATGTAAATTTTCCCACAAAAATATGAAAGTGACATTCATTCACAATGTCAGAAGAATATTATTTTTATGCTTTGGCTCTACAGGCTTAACACATGCACTAACTTCTTTATGATTTGTTCTATCTTAGGGCTATTTTCAGTATAATCTTTTTATGGGGCTATATTATGCATAAAAATATAGTTTTCTTGACATAAAGCATATGTTCATAGAACCATAAAAATGCTCCTTCTTTTGGGTGCCCAAAATGTCTAAATTAATGTCTAAATTAAATATATATATATATATATATATATTATTTTCCAGTTTGGAGAAGAATTTGAAAGTTACCTCTTTTTTAATTCTTTCTTCTTAGAGACCATGACCCAAGTTTAGCTAATGTAAAAACGGTTGCATTCTTGATGTTAGAGGTCTACTATGCTTAGATAATGGAAACAAATATGTGTATATAGATTTTGTCTTTTCCTGGCCTCAAGAACAATAGAGACAGTAAGTAATTTTAGGTCAATTTTAGGTCTTTCATACAGTTAGGAGAATATGATGTTTATCAACTTCCTAAAAAAATTCAGAACTTTTGCAAACATATTTTAGGACAAAAATATTTTTGCACAATTAAGAATACTTAAGAATACTACATTATCACTAATAAGTAAGATATCCTTAAAGATCAGTTTATTGTATTCCATTTTAGTTATTCTTCCAGAGGGAAGACAGAGATTTACTGAGCACGTAAAAAAAAAAAAAAAACATATTTATTAAATATTTATCAAGTATTAGAACAAGTATAATTGTAAGACCACTTAGTTTGAAGATCCATGAAAGCAATTTCTTTTTATCACAAATGAACATGTCTTTGATTTTCCTCTATATAACAGTGAGGACTAGAAGGGGAAAAAAAAAAAAAAGGAATATTTAAAATCTTAATTGCCTCTTAATTTCATGCAAGGATTTTTTTTCATTTGAAATATCTGGAAGAAAAGCAATTATCAGCTTGGGAATCAAATTTCTCTCATTGTTTAAAACTTCCATTGCCTCCATTATTTACCAAAGCATTGACCAAGATTATTGCAGCTAGAAGTCAGCGATGAATGCAGGAATTTCACAGTAATCTTTAAGTGATCAATATGTGCATATTTCTATATATAACAACACAGTATAGGTTTTCTTTTAATTTTGCGTTTTGGAAAACAAAAACGAATTTTTTTTTTCTTTTTCCTCGTACCTGAGGCAGAGCATCAAAACCACTCTAATATGCCTAACTACTGACAGGGCAAGTGACAGGGCAAGTGTTACTTACTGACCATTTAATTAATATTTTACTTGATAAATGTATTCTAAGGAACAAACTGCAAAAGCTCTGTTGAACCATGTAGGGGTTACAGGTTGTGCATTTAGCTTCAAGAAACTGCACAGAGATCAAATGTATTTTTAATTTCTTTTTAGCTTTCGAACTTGAAAATGCAGCAATGGTAGAACCCATTTCATTCTGTTTTCTTAAGGGTTCTTCCATTTTCCTAGCTTCCAAAGCTGGAAGGCTTTGCCTGTCAGCAGGATGACCGACTTCTCCCTCTGCTAGAGGGAGATCCTGGCTTGGGGTCCGTGGCTCTACTTGTGTTTAGAAACGTTCAATTGGATTTGCACTTGTTTCATCCTCAAAGGAACATAACCCAAAGAAACCATATTGAAAAGAAATTCCAGTTCTTTTCGTTCTGGTAACTTATTTTCAGTTTGAGAAAGTTTGATAAGGGTGTGGAAACCATCTGACTTGACTCCACATATAGAAAGAAATGCCTCGGGAGTAGAGAGCTGCTGAAGGGTGCACGTCTTCCAGGATGCTCTTGTGGATGAGAGCAAAGAAAGAGCAAAGGATGGTTCAAAAAATATATTGCATTTTCCAAAGCATATATATTCAGCCTTCGGGCTAAGATACTGTGTCCTGTAGATGGGTTTCTGTCTTACAACATGCTGTTTATGTTATAAAGCGTGACACTGTGCCCTTTTTGGCTGAAATAAACCAAAGAAGGAAAAAATTAAGTTCCTTCCATCCTGGTTTTCTTAAAATATCTCTTCAGTGGAAATTGTGTTTCTGTGATTAAATATCGGTAGTTTTAATAACTTAAAATATGGAAATGAACAGATATCACTTTGATTGAGACGATCCAAATAGCCAGACAATACTGCATGCTCATACATAGACTTGCAAGAAAAGGTCATTTTTGATTTGTTTAAAAGGAAAAGGCAACTTTTCCTCAATCTGTTATCTTTCCCTGAAGAAAGAAAATAACGAACTGCTAGTACTTTACATGCAGAAGTGGTCTTGCCAACTTGTTTCATATCTGAAAAAGAAACTCTTGGTTATTTAGTAAAATAAATATAAAATGTATAGTTTATACATAAAATTGGTTCCAAAATTTTTGAGGTCCATTTCTGAGATAAGGAAAAACCAAGGATTTTAATTTTACTTTCTTTTGTCACAGATGCTTATTTTTCCTTCTTTTCATGATAATTTTCTCTTCACACTTAAAGCCAAATATCTGAACATTTTATCTAGACAGTTTTTTACTTTTGAGATGTTTTGTGCCCGTGGATTTTCATGGAGAAAGAGCTAGACAAGCAGTCACTTCACTTGGGGTTCCTTTTCTTCAGTCACCCAGCTCCACGTCTATCTAATACTTGCTCTTTTTGAACTGGCAGACGGTCTCTTTTCTGTAGACAAAAGGGGAACATCCAACAAATACCTGCATGTGTGTCAAAACAGACCTTGAGGTCCCAACAGGCCATTGACGTTGTCCAGCATCGCTCTGCCCCTCGTGGATCAGCTTGAGTTAAGGTTGGTGGATTTCTCCTCCAGCCAATAACCATTTTCATTAAGGCCCTGAAGTTTTAAATGTGTTGAATGTCTATTTTTCAGGGATGGAAACATGTACAAATGTTGGATAAAAACAAGAATTAATGGCCCCAAAGAAACATGTGAAAATTTTCTCAGGTTTTCAGCACCAACCTTTTGCAGTGTGTGTCCTTCTTAGCAATGTCCCATTCTGCACACGGTGAGGTTGTTTTAAACTCTTCGTGACTCATTGTTCAATTTGCAAAGTGTCAGATATTTATGTTATATCAAGAGAGGAGAAGAATTCCTACATCATTGTGTTTATTTTGATTAATCCTTTTGCCTATAGACTAAGTGAAATATTTTTCCTTAGATGACATAGCTGCAGCAAAATACTTCCTTTTCCATTTCCAGTTGAACTTACCCTAAGAAGGATATTCTTTTTCCTGCAATTACTCGCTCACTTACTTTTTCAGTGTAATATTAGAGTCTCTATGCTGACCTGGGTACCTTTTCTTTAACTACAAATAACAGGATGGAATTTCTTCCCTGAGGTTAACTATTTAGCAGCAATTGTGGAGCTGCTAAAGTTTATCCTGAAATACAGGGATGGAATGTGAAGTAGGAAGGTGACTGATCTGGATCCTTAGTGCTGGTATTCAGCTGGAATGTTACCCTTCCCAACTTCAATATTCTACATAATACCTGGCTGGTATTTATAAAGTCACCGGAGTTTGGCAAGCGTGGGGGGTGTCGCTGAGCTTATAACCATGTTACAGTGATAGTGAAAGAATGTTCCAGCCAACTCAAATAAAATAAACAAGCACCTACAATTGGTAAACCTAAGTAAGACTGAAAAATTCAGGCTGTCGTTTACTATGTGCTATCATGGAAATATTTTTCTTTCTCTTTTTTTTTTTTTAGATATTAGTTGAGTTGCTTTCTTGATGGGAGGGTAACCTGTTCAGAAAAAAAAGGTGTGTAAGTGGTATTTTCCCATGGTAACTCATGTAGCGTGTGGTAATGAATGATTTCAGAGGATTTATATAGTTACCTCTGGTTACCTCTAAAACCAGAAAATACCATACCAAAAAAAGAGCTCTCGGGTGGCAAAGAGCATACAAATAGGCTCTGCAACTCTCACATAGTTTGACTGAATAAACTGCATATACACTGCAGCTTACACGGACCTCTAGAGTTCCAGATTTACTTGTAAGGTAGGAAATAAACACTTCTTCCAAAATGTCCTGTGTACAACGAGGGTGCTTTGCTTAGTTCACGTGAAGTTTCAATTAGACAAGAATGTGACAGGACCATTTAATTAGTCAATAAATATCTGTCGCTGGGAGTTGACAACTTGGAAAGTAGTCTGCTTCGGCATTTTTTTTTCACCCAGCACAAGTTCTGTCAGGCAAAATGTGTCATTAGGTGTTGTGCAAGACCTCACCTTCAACTGGAACACCTAAGAGAAAATGATTTTAGCTTTGATTCTCATTCTGCTGTTAACGATATGTTGACAAGAAGGGTGGAATTTTTTAATAAGAAAATTTAGAATTTTACAAGTCTTAAATAACAGCCAGTCTGTGTCATGTTATGTAACATCTCAAACTGTCCTTCCCCTCCCCTAGCTATGATGTGCGATATGTTGAAGACTTAGTCACCCAAAGTTGTTAAGTAGAAATTAATTAAAAGTGCATTTGAGATGTTCCTTAGAATTTGTGTGATTAAAAATCCGATTTTAATAGCACAGTAATGAAGTGTTTTCTACGTGCATTCTTTGTATTTTTTTAAAGATAAGGATTACTAGTTTTAGAACTTTATCACCTTAATTTAGACAATAACATTTTCCTTCTGAAAAAAAATGTTAGTGCCTACCTATTTTGTAGCTGGCACGCACATAATTACAGTCATATGAAATGATAGAAACATACAGCTCCTTCAGAAGTCAAGACTTTAATAATAGATCCTGAGTCTTAAATCTGTGCTTTTGCAGTTCAAAAGTGGTGGGAACTCCCCTAGGTAAAATTTACAAAAATAAGCCCTGACTGTAACTGTCTTTTCCGTTTCTGTTTGTGCCTGCTGAAGAGCTGCCCTGCTGTCTCCGGGAAGGCGCGTGCGGTAGCGCTGGTGTTCCATGCGGAAATCCGTTGTCGTCGTGTTTCGCAGCTTTTCCATGATAAGTTCAAGTGCTGGGTTTGGGTTTGGGGTTTTTGTAACGTGGGTGGAGATGTCTGCAGTGCCCTGGATCTTTAGCAGCCCTGCTTGGAAAGTGCTGATCCCTCCTTCCCCGTGGGACTGCCGGCACGGAGGCCGGGCGATGGGAGCGGCTGGAGGAAATGGGCAGCTCTTCTCCTCTCATGCCTCGCAGGATGCGTTTAAGGAGGATGTGCCTTTATACAGCAATATATAGTGCATTTGTAAAGGCTAGGTTAGAGGATTAACGAGAGGTTAGCGAATGGGTAAGGACTGGAATGAGCAGTGACTAAAATCCAGAATTTAGCATTAGGGTGAAAAGAATAGAGAGCTGGATGTTATAGGTGAAAATAGCAACTCAGAGCTGAAGAAACTGTCATAGAGAATAAGATGAAACAGTTAGATAATTAGAAATGAAAAACACAGACCTAAATTGGTAGTAACCTAATGTTTCCCAAGGAAGCTGTATGCAAAAGCTCCTTTTCTTTTCTCTGAATAACATATGACAAATACAGTGCAGCAGAAATCAAGGAAAAAAACATATTAATTAACAGTCATTCATGGAGGAATTTCTTTCCTGTATTTATTCAGGCAGCTGGAGGAGATTGTCTTTGGGAGATTGTTTCAGGACTACCCTGGATTTCTGTTGTAAAT
>JAVCKT010023377.1:20000-27386 GCA_032273925.1 Rhynchotus rufescens
ACATTTTTATAGGGATAACTAACAAGCTTCTTTGTTTTAGAAACATATTATTAGAAACATACCTTTGTAGTGCTGCTGAATTGCAGTTGAAGAGTGGAGGTCAAAGTAAATCTAAATATCCTAAACACAGAAGTTAATTCTCTGTTCCTACTTAAGGAAGTCACTGTTTTTGTTAGTAAACACTGATGGATTTTTATGTTTTAAAGCATACCTGTTTGGCATTTTAGAGAGTCTGTCTCAGTTAAAACTCAGTTTCTCAGTAATTGCCTGAGTTGAGCAGGCTACCCTTTCTCTATATATATGCTTGTATATGTATGTATGTGTATATATAGTATGTGTATACATATATATATCTATATATAGTTATACACCTATAACTCAGGAATACAGGGGTTAGAGCAGCTCTTTCCTGCCCTGTGTCTTGCGGTTCCTGTGGCCCTACAAAGCCCAGCAGTTGCCCTGCACTCACTGCGCTGTGCAGTGCAGTTAAGCTCGGTTTTGAAGCATCAATTTTTTTGCCATCAATTCGTTGGGTTGAGTTGGACTGCCTGGTCTGTCCTGCAAGAGGGGCTTGTTGGGAAGGCCGATAGTTTATCCTACTACCAAAATTCTTCTGTTCAGCCTAGGAATGACCTACTTTTTGCCTTTTCCTTTCTGTCTCCGTGCAGCTCGGAGAGTCGGAAAGTAGGGCAAAAGATCCCGATGAGACATTTGTCCAAATAATGTGGCCAGGCGCAGCCAGACGATTAACCTGAGCTCTTGGGCAAGGAAGGCAGCTCTCAAGCTCAAGTACTGGGAGAGAGCACGTGCCTCGGCACAATAAACTGATTTAAGAACAAATATTCTATAAAAGGATTAACTTGCAGTTTGGCTTACTGTCTTTTCATCCGATATTATTACTGGTGTGAAGATATTTTAAATTGATTGCTTTATGACGCTGAATGAACTCATTGTAATCTGGCATTGAAAGTGGTTGTAGGCTGTGGAAGGGGTAGCGAACAGTGAAAAAATATTTTTTGTAATTATAGCAAACCGAACCATTTCATATTCTTCCACTGCATATTTTACAGTAAAAACCTCTTTGTTTTCTACGTCTCTTGTCAAAATTATGAAGCTTTAATATGTCAGTGCCGTCTATTCAAATGGAAAGAACCATTTAGATAGATCTTTTTTTTTTTCCTTCAGAGCCTCATCTTTTTCCAGTGCTGTGGCTGTTCCCCCTGGCAAGTTCTCGTTACGTTCAAAATATTTAAATAAGGGTGTCTGCAGCAGTTGCCTCGTCTCTCCGTTGTTTCTTATTTATTTCTAGGAAGAAACGCTCAAACGGTATTTAGAAGAAATAATTATACAGGGAGAACAAAGCGTATTCCTTGCTGGTGTTTCCTCCCTCCCACCAACCTGTTTTGCTGCGACGGTTCAGAACTTAACAGCACTCGAGAGTGCCGGGCTGAATAGCAGCAGCCTTCTGCATCTCCAATCAAGTGCTCTTCAAAGCACCTTCCTTCGCCGGGGATAAAAACTCAAGGCAGGTTTTTCTATCTGGCCCATTCATCGCGTATAGTCTGCTGAATTGTTGACACTTGCAAGCACTAAAGGGATTTTAAAGATCTCATTGCTCTAAAGAGACTTACTTGTATGAGGGAATAAAGAAGGAAAATGAAAATATACTGGCACTTGAGAAGTACAAAACTAAATAACCACTAGAAACAGTTGAAAGCAAATAACTATAATTTGATGCCGTTTCTGTGCAGAACACGTTTTTGATGTAGGAACCTGCTTAAATTTTCAACTCTTCCTCAACATTCAGCAAAACAGTAGTATTTATTTTAGTCCCAATTACTCATAAGAGCTTTACATTTAGGGCAATACCAGCTTCTGTCACTCGTATTTAACGCATTTGTGTGAACTGATACTGAGTCCTCCTGCTTTATTTACAGAGGGATTTAAAGCAGAATTAGTGTGACCTGTCCCTTCACCTCTCACCAGCAACTTCTGCTCTGTGCTGCAACGTCCTTTAATGCAGTTGCTTGCCAAAGGGTAGGTAGGCAGTGTGGCCACTTGCTCACCGACGTGGTTTTTATGTTGTGTATTCTGTAAACAACATGGCACACTGAGCAAAAATACATCGGTTTTCATGCCCAAACAGGTTGATCCAACTTCATGGATATTAAATTACCCTTCGGTGACTTTTAAAGTCCCTGAATATTTGGTGGCAGCGTTGCAGAGGGCTTTGCTCGCGGGGGATTTCGGCTGCAGGCCTCATAAGCCGTGCGGGGATTAGTGCTGAAAATAAGAGATGTTAAAATACGAGTTATATCATTTCTTCAGCCCCACCTGGGAGCTATAGGGATCACACGTATTTCCTATATCCGTACCAGTCTTTAGGGTAAGGAGAGAACGATCACAGATATATATACTTTTTCATTTCTGGCCCGGTTTTCGCTTTAATATGGAACATCTGACAGCTGAATTTACTGTTGCGTAGCTGAAGCTTCCAGCTTGTGACGGGCTGCAAACGGAAACAAACTGGTTGTCTGCTTAGCAGCCGCGGCTTATAAATGTGCAGGAATTCATAAAGCAGCCGTGCACTTATCTCTGTAACTAATACGTGCTTTTAAAACACCGATCAGTAATGAGAGTTTGCACTTTTCCTCTCCCCAGCGCTGCTTTAAAGTGATTAAATAATTTGTGTTTCTCTACACATAATAATCCTGCCAGGCAGGATTACAGAATACCTGTAGCAAAGAAGAACTTGCCCATGCATGAAAAGCAACATAAAATAAGAGAAAAAGCTCCAGAAAATTAGTCTGCTTCAAAAACCTATTAAATTGTTCCTCTCCCCGAAGCTTTACAAATGTGCTAATTGTTGTGTCCTGGTCATGTAGTGTGTTTCTGCGCGCAGTTGGGATGATTTCCCGACGCTGGAGACCACGGGCTGGTCGGGGGGGAGGGAGGCAGAGGGCTGAATAACCCCGTGCAGCGAATCTGCCCCTTGGGCAGCGCGGGCTGCGCTCGGCGGCGCCCAGAAACGCTCCGCAGATGTGCCGGGCTGCCTAGCGATGGAAATCTTCTAATTCTGGCTGACCTACAAAAGTGGAGAGGCTGCTGAGCAGAAGGCTACTCCCAGTGCAAGACAGCACGAGCCCCCCAGCTAACATTTGCATTTCTTTTGCGTAACCAGCCCCTTGCCAGAGCTATGAGAGCGGCCTCTGGAAGCAGAGACGTTCGTGGACACGTTCCATGTGTGTTGTCTGCATGGGTGTGATGTGAAACAGCACAGTGGAGCAGTCTGCAGCTGGGCTGCTCATCTCCCCCTTTCTCTTTTTTTCCTTAATCCACTAAAAACTGAATTTCTTTGCATCTCTAGAGACTAGCTATTTGAAATCAGATGGAAGCTGGAGCGGCTCTTTGCTTTTGCAGCGGCTTGGTTCAGAAGTCTGTGTGCTTCCCTGTTGCAAACTCTGCTTTTCTCAGTTGGTGGCTTGGGCACTGAGGTCCTCCTTGTTACCAAAACGTGCCAGTGCCGGTCACCAGGCGGGGAGCAAAACCCTTCTGGAGAGGACTGAAGTCTAGCGGGGTTCATCTCATCAACCAGCAGAGTCCTTACTGGTTTATTTGTGCTCCTTGGATAAAAGGAGTGTTCAAAACGTGTATCAAGGAGTTTTCTGAAATATAATGAAGTATCTAAATTGAGACAAAGCCTTAATAGATTACAGTGGACTTCAGCACGTTTGCTGTGGATGAAAAATCCAGCATTCAGTTACTTTTTCAGTTTAGCTTAAATTTTAGAGGCTGGCAGTAACATGACAATATGTTGGACCTCCTAGAAGAGACGCATCCGTCTTTGGAAGGTGTTTCCCTCTCCTGCTCCCTTCCATCCCTGCTGTTTGTACACCCACACGCATCTTTTTTGGAAATCTTGAGACCCTTCCCAAGCTTTTCAGTGCAGGGACCTGAGTTTGGGTAGAGCAGAGCAGTGATGGCAGCATCTCCGGAGCATTTCCAGTGAGCCCTTTTGCTTAGTGCAAAATCCGTATTTTGTGGTGGCTTGTAGTGCCCCTCAAAGGAAAGGGAGGTTGAGTGGAGTGGCTGGCTCAGAGAGTGGTTTCAGCTGGTTGTGGGACTCTCCTGGAGCTTTTCAGGAGTTTGGTTGGAGCTGGTCCCCGCCGGTCCCTCCGCAGTCAGCGGAGCTGGGCAGGCGCTCGCCAGGGTGACTCATCCCATCGTGAGGAAAGAGCGGAGCTCAGGCGAGATGCCTGCCTTGCAGGCAGCTGCAATTAGCTGAATGACTCCATCAGGGAAGGGAGTCTGACGTTAATGTCGGTGTCCGTCAGGACCATCCACCGAGCGGTGAAACCCTCCAGCCTGACGTGCGTGTGCCGGGCCCCGGCGTCCTGGCGCGTAGGCCCAGGGCTGAGCAGCACTAGTCGCTGGGGCCGGGCACGATGCCCTTGGGGGGCACATCGGGTCTCGACGTAGAACCTGATTTCCCTTCAGCTGCCAGGCTCCCAACTCCCATCTCGACTCTCCAGTGGCTGAAAAACGTCTCCTCTCACCCTCCAACCCTCCTTCCTCATCGCTCCGTCTTTTCTTCAGCTCTTGGCCACTTCTTTCCTTCCCCTGTGCCTGTTCTCTCCCACTTGCTGTTGCATATAGATAATTCAGTTATAATAAAGGAAAAAACTTGGCATGAGCGCTGTTTACCAGTCGTGACTTTTTCATTCTGCACATATATTTATTTCCACCTCTCCCCTTTCATCCCCTTTATGTATCAGAGTGTAAACTCTTGAGGACAGAGATGATTTTGCAGTATGTGCTTAATCAGTACATATCATGGTAGTATACTATGTAAATACACTACTACGGTGCTAGTACAGTTTTGCACATAAGATCACCACGTATTTCTCTGAATCTTGGATCAGATGGTTATCCAGCCCCCTTTGTAGCCTGCAGAGGTTCATTCAGCAGGGGCTGCTGCCACAGCACTGAGTCTGTTGCTTGCAGGGGTAGTTTCAGTATATAGTGACCCTGCTACTTGTAAGGGTAGTTTTGAGCCCTCTGTGTTGCAAGCAAATGCTTGGCTTTCCCAAGCATCAGGCAATGTAAATATTTCAGATATTTCAATCTTCCCCTTCGATCCCTTCACACGTAGTGAATCAAGTCTTCAACGTCTGTGAGTTTTAGTTTGTAATGAAAAGCCCTGTTTCAATCAACTGACTCTCATTTCTGATTGCTGAAAAGTAATCAGTGACTAATGCTCATACATACAAAAAACCACCAGTGTCTACTCAAGTGTCTACTCAAGTGTCTGCTCAAGTTAATGGATATTCTTGAGTCATCCAGGTCCTTTGGGGATTCATTTTATACAAATACACACAGAGTTATGTTTTACTGGTACAAATGAGACCTGATTTTTTTTCAGTTTGCTATAGTCAGTGTTCAAATAAGCCAAGTTTTATATTCAGAAACAGGTAAGAAAGAGTTTTGGCATTTTGATTAATTCTTCAAAGTACCATTACTTATGGTACTGTTTTAATTAAACTATTTTCATATTGGCAACGTGTCTTTAACAAGCAGACATAAAAGAGGTAGTATAAAGAAAGGCTTGATAGGGAAAGTGTAAAGCAAGGGATGCAGGAAAGCGGAGGAGGAAACAAGAAGTAGCGGGAAGCCCGCCAGCCTCCGTGGCCCCGGCTCTGCTCTCGGCTCTGCATCGCGCGCTGCAGGGCTGCTTCCCGGAGAAATAACCTGCACACGGAGCCTCCAGGTAGGAGTCTGCCATTCCTAAAATTCTTCTTCCCCAGGAACCAAATCCCTCTGGCTTTGGGCACTTGAGCCTGCCCAGAAGGGCAGCAAATGCAACTGGAAGAGATCTAGAGAGGTCACTAACCCATCGCCTGCCCCAAGGCAGAGCAGCTAATAAGCAGTTTTGTCCATCAGAGATCTGAATAGATGGAATTGTAAAGATAAAGAGCAAACAAAAAAATAAAATAAAATTTTGAGTTGGGTGCGGTTGTTAAAAGCTCCATGTTAACAGAATCACAAGGTTTAATATATTTCAAATTTTGAAAGATTTATGATGTAACACCTGTTATTAATCACTTTGCTACAATATTTTGCTAATATACTTGTAATAGCTAGAAAAATATGGTAATAGTGTTGGGGTAACATGAAGAAGAATTATTTAGTTTTGATAGTATTGATAATATAGTTATATCTACATAGGATATTATTGCCAACCATTTATATAACTTTTATTTCTGAAAGTCCTTCCCAGAAGGAAATCAGAACATGTGATTTTTAGTAGCCCTAAATTAATTCTAATAAGTGTCTCCCACCTGGATTATTTAAGTCTTTTGGTCAGCATTAAATATCTATATATAGATGTCTTCACAGAAATACCTTTTTTTCAGACCTGAAATATAACTTTATGAACTGGCTGTTGTATGTGCTGTGTAAGTGCAATATTAGAATTTGCTAGATACTTCCACCAAGTAATACAAGTAAGTTCTTCAAAATGATGTATTTAATGGATATGTAGAATTGTATCTGTTCCTAAAAGGTCTCTGCAGTAGCAGCAGCTTTTCATTGACTTGTCATTAACCTTTTAGGCTCAGTTATATAAATTTTGATTTATTTTCAGCCCCATTTGTAGTCAATTGAGGGCAATGCACAACTGAGGTTGTAATGAACATTAGGAACAGGTTCTAGGAAAACTGCTAGGGAAAAAGTGCTTAGGGGAAAGTCCTGTATCAGAAAGTCTGCTCTTATGGTACATACATCCCAAACAATTCCCTCGATAGAGGCGGTGACACTGCAAAGCGCTCGCTGGCAGCACACCCAGATACCAGGACATTGCTGGTTAAAAACAAGACTTGCACCCAAGGGAAGGGGCAGGACTAGCCTTGGTGTCCAGCTCTGAGGTGCATCCAGGCAGGACGTCCCGGCACGTCCCCTCCGGCCTGTCATCCTGCACACTCTCATCTCCCACTTCCACCTTTTTTTTTTCCGCACTGAGGACAAATGAAATAATTAGAAACTGTCCTCAGGCAGCAGCAGGAGCGAAGCAGGTTGGAAGTCTTGTCTGAGCCCTTTCCCTTCCCTGATGAGTGCCCAGGAGCTCTGCCCTCCCGAGCTGCCCCTGCCGTCCTGACACCTTCCCGGCCCTCCCAAAACCGGGAGGCTCCGGAGCACCCAACGCACCCGTTGGGAGCCAGAGCCCTGTTTAATAGTGTCACGGAATGAGCATATTTATAGGATAAGATGATTGACTTATAGTCATTCTTTCATTTCAGGGGCCCATTGGCTGGTGCACTAGCCTTACCTCCCCTTTGGGATGCAGCCTTCAGGACTGTTATGTTGAGTCTAAGTGGGAGAAGAAATCAG
>JAVCKT010023379.1:0-14664 GCA_032273925.1 Rhynchotus rufescens
CACCCCTGATCTGTGCTGGTGCCTGGGGTTATTCCTGCCCAGGGGCAGGACCCTGCACTTGTCCTTGTGGAACCTCATGAGGTTCCTCTCTGCCCAGCTCTCCAGCCTGTCCAGATCCCTCTGGATGACAGCACAGCCCTCCGGAGTGTTGGCCACTCCATCCACCTTCGGATCTTCCACAGACTTGAATCTCTATTCTGGGAGATTTTCCAAATAAAAAATAATAAAGACCAGAGAACTGAGCTACAGAAACCACCACCAGCAGCTTTCTGAAAAGTCAGCCTCAACCAAGAGTTTCATTTTTTCACCATCAAATTCAGATCTTTCCCTTCAAGGAGTCCTCCCAACCAGTCTGACCCGCTGGCTTCACCACATCCGACTCAAAGAGCAGCCCAGGCCGTTGCTCCTCACCCCGTGGTGCTCATACAGCTTCACAGCAGGGTTTTAGAAGGTTACAGAAGGATCCACCCACCACAAGAGTTCCTGTTAATACCCAGAACCAACCCTCTTGTATTTAGGCATTTAACCAAGTCATCTAAGCCAGGTCTAATTGCAGAAAGCTCCTTCTCAGCAGCCGGAGAGCATGGAGGTGCATTGCTCCTAGGAGCTGCATCAGTAGGTAAGAACATGTCCACTCATGGTCAAAATCTGATCTGCTTGAGAGAAAAGCTGAGCACAACCAGGCCACAAGCAACAGCCCGCACTATTCATGGGCCAAAGGCTGCTTCTTCCCGACCTCACAGCACCCTACAAGCCCGATCCCATCTCCTCCAGCCCGACTGGTGCTACGGGCCGCACTGGTGGGGTACTTGGCAAACTTAAGGCAACCTTAAAGGATTTCCTAGGGTCCCTGGGATGGTGTTTTCCTCCCACTGTTGCCAAACTTGCCCTTCCAGCTCAGCCTGGCCTATTAAAGCCCAACAGTTAAGCATCCATATTCCCAACCCGCTTTACGGGGCGTTTTAGTGCCAGACTAAGGTTTTAGGGCAGCTCTCACACCGCGAGGTTCAGCGCTCACCGTGACCCAGCGAGGGCTTCACAAACTCCTATCAGAGCCGGGATGAAGGCAACGAAACGTGGCAAAAGTCCCTGTTTAACAGCACAATAAAAAGAGCCCCGGGAGGCAGCAAAGCCCAAGGCACGATGCGGCGAACAGAGGCGAGAACAAGCACGAAGAAAGAGGGCAGCGAAAATAAGATCAAGTGCTACCGTATCTTAAAACACAACTGGACATTGGTTTCAAATGCCAAAACCAATTTGCTTTTTTGTTGTTTTCTTTTTTTTTTCCCCTGTACAAAACACAAAGGCAAATGTTTCTAAGGACACAAACCAAACCATTAGTCCTTGAGAGCACGAGGGCAGATCTGAAGGGGGGACCCAGGGAAACACCCACGCCTGGGACAGCTCTAATGCCAGAAAATGCTGAAGACACCAGGGCAGTGCCAAGAGAGAACATGGAACAACCAGGTACCCAGTGCAGCCCTGCAAAGCCTCCCTGGTGGCCCTGGGTCTCAGCCAAGTAGGTCCAGCCCAGGCACAGACACTCCCTGGTCTGAGCAAGTGTCAGGTCCTTGACAGGGCTCAATACTCTGGTATTAACTGGGGTAAAAGCAGCCACTTCCCTGCTCCTAATCTGTTCCAAAGCCCTTTGTGCAAGGGAAGCGCTCCGGAATGCCAAAGCACATCCCAAAAACCCGCTGCCTGAGGGCTCAATGAGATCTGTGAAGCAGGGAGGAGGGCTGCACGCAGGGAGGTTCCTCCCATGCCACGGAAGAGAAAAAGCAGGCGGAAAACTCCTCCCAACCATTCAGCTTTTAAGGGAAATGAGCCTTCATCCCTAAACTACCTCTGAGCCCTTCCCTATTACCCAGTCTCCTCCACAAAGGAGGGATTACAGCAAGCAGAGGGAGAGGCAGCTGGGGGACCACAGCCAAGAGCGCCTGGTCTCTAATGATCCCCATCACTCCGCACGTGTCTGGATGATCCGCTTTGCTCTCTGCTGTTCCTGGCTCATGTAAACGGACCGTAAGAGCCTTTCTGGACCAGGAATCTCCTGCTTGTTAAGCAGCCTCCTGCCCTTATGCAGCACCCTGAACATCTGCGGCGCTGCAGAAACGCGAGGATCAAATACAGAACAACCTGATGCATTCCGAGGAGGGATCGGGAATTGGGGAGAGGGGGAATGGAGAACGGAAGGGCTGCACCGACCCCCCGCAAAGGCAGAGGTTGGATTCAGCCAGGAGGCAAGGCTGCCCTAAAAGCAGAGTTAAGCACCAATACTTTCAAAGTCAGCCAAGGACGAGGTTGCTCAGGGGCTGCAAGAGAGAGACACTTTTTAAGCAAATGGGTTGAATTATCTCCTCCTACCTCTGCTACCTAGAACCACACGATTACAGCGATCCTGGTGCCAAACCACATCCATGAAAATGAAGCTGGAGCTCACCAGAGCAGGAAAAAACATACTTGAAGGTGGCTTTAAAATGCCCCAAGCGACGTACCTTTCCATCACAGCCAGGCACTCCTTCCTCCACGTGAACCGACTGCCTCGCCGTAGTCTGAAGGTCCCAGAGGTAGCTGTGACTGGCGGAGGCGTCTGTCTCCATTCGGGCTCTTCTATGGGGACAGGAGCGGGTCTCATGCTTAACGTGGCCCCTAGGGACAATAAATACTGTGTTTCCTAAGGGACTAGCGAGTCACGCTTGTTTTTGCACTCCTGCTCGTGGAAAAAAAGACAAGACAGAGGATGAAACCATTCAAACTAAAAAAAATAAAGCAAAATAAAGCATCGTTAGACAAAGACACCTTCAAGGTACATAAAGCCAGGTAGAGGCAGGTTTCTGTTTAATTGTGGAGCAGTTGCAGGAAGCCAAGTGCAAGCTGATAGCAAAGTTATTTTACCCTGTCCACAAGGTTGCTCCTAGGCTCAGTAAATACTTGAAATAGCTCCTCTGGTAGCGGGGCACCCCGTGTGCTGTGCAAACGAGTGCCAGGTGACCTGGCAGGGCCTCAGGAAGCAGATTAACATCCCACCTCTCCTCTCCTGCACCTCTTCTGCGGCTACACTGCTCCTACCAAGGAGCTGGAAAGCATCAAGGGAGGGAGGAAACTTGGCACGGAGCCCTCAGGAAAGGCCCTTTGCAACTTACCCCTCATTCCTTCCACCACGGTGTCCCGCTTACTAAATCAAGACCGAAGGCAAGACCAATATTTCATATACCCATTAGTGGGGGTACTGGGAATGGGACATTAGGAGGGAGGCAGCAGAGCCCTGTGGATGCAGAACACCTAGGATTTAGGCATAAAAACATATAGTGTCCATAAAACAACCCTGCTTGTTTAATTCTGGCTCCTTCGATTTGTAACGGAGCAAATGGGGTTAGGGGAATTCAATTTTAAGCCATAAACAAATTCCTCCAGTTAGAAAGCAAGGCATTAGCTATTTGTGCATTAGGCTGTGTCCTTTTCCTGAAATACATGAGGAATATTTTCCTTACTGCAAGAGTTTTCATTTGTGCAAGGTGGGAGCACCCAGAAATCCCTAAAAACCTGCCCCTGGAGAAGTCTACAGTCTATAGAAGCCTATAGGAAGCGAAGTCTTTACCTTGCACACACAACGGATGGTGATGTTTCCTCACTCCTGCCTTTGCAGACTAGTACCAGCAGCTAGATCTAGCTCCCAGCTTACACCACAGATGGTTTTAATGCCACTCAAAATATTTTCTATATTGCTAATTTATTGGAAGGCCATTTCAAGGGAAGTTCCTTATCTACCCCTTCCAGTATCTGCATGGTTTGGGGGCTGGGACAGCACCACGTTGCTTGGCTTCAGGTACACTTTGGAAATAAAAGAATGTGTGTGGGGGGACGACTAGCTTTTTAGGCACTTTCTTAGCAAAATTCCCTCTCCAGAGGAGAATTTGGAGGGCAGGTGTTATCTAACTCTTCTGAAGAGCTCTCTGACACTGTTTTCATGCACCATGGAAAAATGTGAGTGTCAGTGATAGGCAAGAGGTGTGGAGTTACTCATCTGCCTGGGATTTTGCAGACAGAGGTTGAAAAAACATCTGTATTTAAAGCAGTTTAACTCTGGCTTCTTACATGTTCACTTACTAAATATAAAATAGGATTTTTTTTTGGTTGGTTTTTTTTTTTTTTTTGCTTTAGCAGCCTCACTAAACCAACTTACCTCTTTTCTCTCCAATAGCAACAAAATCAACAGCAGACAAGAGGGAGTTATGCTGAGAACTTCACAAGTTAGCAAGTTACACTGCTAACGAGTAATGGGAGTCGGGAGGCTTCACAAAACCCTCAAATAGCTTTAGGAAAGGAAACATCTTCCTTTCTGCTCGAGCAGGATGAGCCAACACATGGTGAGATTTCTGTCTTAAAACATGCAGCAAAAACTTGGACACGTGTAAGGAGTGGAGAGGTGAACAGAGAAGTGAACAAACTCCTTCCACAGATAAAAATGAAAAGGGACAAATGAAAAGGGACATCTCTCACTAGCTGCCAACACCAAGGAGCTTTTGCAACGAAACTGTATTTTCTCTCCACAAAATTTTCTCTAAATTGGAGTTTGACTGGGAGGAAATTGCAGGTGGGTTTTAAGAAGACACGAGTGCTGCCCTTGCCTTGAAATTCCTCATGGTTTTCCTCCTCTCAGCACATCCCAGATCCTTATCCAGAGGAAAAAGTGCCGTTGCTGTCAGGCCTGTCACCTGCAGTTGCCGGTTCACTGTGTGGTGAGACGGGCGCCGCGCGGGACGTCGGGAGCCCCAGGCCACCTCCCGGCTCCGGGGATCCCTTCACCACCACCAAATTCCCCGTGCAAATCTCCCAGGATATCCAGCCTCTGATTTTTCTTTTTCTTTTTTTTTTTCTCTCTTTTTATAAGCCTTGCTTTCGCAGCTAAACAAGAGCTGCGGTGGGAATAACACAAGAGATGCTACATCTTGATAATACCTTCTTTTCTTTTCCCCTTTTGTTCAAGGAGAAAGAGTGCACGGTTCTCTCCAAGGTGACCACAGCTGCCTTCCTGTGACGAGACTGGTACAGGCAGAACATGCAGCTCACAGGGAGGCAGCCTGCATCCATCCCTGCAACTTCAACACAGCGTTTCTCGATGCCAGCTGCAGTTTGCAGCACAAGGGCAAAAGAAATGCTCAAGTTACCTCATAATAAACTTCCCACATGGCCCAAGACCGAGTGCCAGCTAAACTAATCAGGCTGCCTATCGATGTACATTTATTTAGCCCCCTATTTTTAAAGCACGGCTTCTGAAAAATTCATCAGAGCACTATAGGACTCCATACACTCATAATCTGAAACCTATACTATTTGTCTACTGCCAAAATGCTCTCAGTCTTCCACAAAACACAAGAGATATGGTGCCTGTCCAAAGAAATGCCCCAACTAAATGAAAAACGTGCCTATTAATTGGATCAGAGCTTTCAAACACTAACATTGAGCATGGACTTCTTCCTCTCAACAAAAATATACCTTTCACCCTAACCTTTCCAGAAAAAAAAAAAAATACAAGTCCTTCAAAATCAGAATTCACAGCATTGCTATTAACTCTACCAGACAAAAACACAGATTGGGAGGTTTTTGAGCAGAAAGGTTGAATTCAGTAAGAAAACAGGCTGTTTTCTGATCCACGAGGCTCAGGTCTCTTTGGTAATGCTCCAAACTGCTGTTTGAAGTTCTCTGAACAACCATCGCCAATGAGAGGAGAAATAGAGAAAATATCCATGCAAAAAGGCACTCAAAAGCAGGCAAACAACAAGGAGCGTATTCCAAAGGCCAAGGAAAGCTGGTAAATAAGGAAGGCTCCGGAGCTGCCGAGTCCTTTCCGTACTCTTAACGTCTCTAAATCGTCTGTCCTGAGGCTCTAAAAAATGCAGCAATTAGGTTAGCACATGAAGGGCTGCTTGAGGATGATTAAAAGCACTATATAGCACCACTGCATATTTGAAAGAAGAAAAAGAAAGCATCTCTTTTGATGTATTTACAGGGTTTTTGTCCCTAAAACACTGCAGGAATCCCTGGCTGGGTGCAGTGCAGAACATGTGTAAAAGACAGTCCTTGCTGCGTGGACCTTATAGGCAAGGAGGGTAAGTGACACAGAGGAAAGTCTTGTCTTTTACGTGGAAAGCAAGGTAGAAAGTTGCACTTATTTGCTAAAAATCCTATAGAAAACTCGGCAGAGCCAAGGGAAGAGTCCAGGCCTGCCGGGTGGTCTCCAGGCCTCTCCTCAACTGTCCTCCCTTTCCCCTTCACAAGGTAATTGCACTGGTTTTCTCAGCCCATCGAAATATTTTAAGGGGAAGTTTCCCTTCTGTTACTACCCAAATGAAAACAGGCAGAAAATGGACTAGTCTGAAGAGCTATTTACAAATTTAAGGATTAAAAAATAAGGAAGGGGGAACTAAATGCTCCCAAAGACCTCATGCTGCGCACAGGCAACGAGCTCCTGCCCAGAGGGACCTGAATGTTTCCTCTATAGGAAAAGGCTTCAAATATTGCTCCCAACAGCTGAAATGGGAAAGGTTATGAGAAAATAAAGGCAAATGTCACTTTTTAGTAACTCATTTCATCAGTTTTTTTCAGAGGAGGACAAGCTTTCATGGGATGTCTATGGAGAGTGAGCAGGCCTGTAGCTCCTGCATTGCTCTGTTGTGGGCCTGGCAGGAGGCTCTAACAATTTTCTCATTTTCTGTCTGAAAAGAAGGCAGCAGAAAGTCTAGTCAGGCCTAACAAACTAATCACAGGATACTGTAAATAATAGACAAAACTTAGGCTCCAAACTATTCTATAACTAATTTAAAAGCAGAATTCTTTGGATGAGGCTTACACCTTCGTTAAGACACTACTAAGGCTGTCAGCACAAGTGCATGTTCATTAGCTCTTGGTTGGCCAGTCTGACCTGCAACATGTTGGAAAGCAAAAATTCAAAGCAGTGGGATATCCTAAAATAAGTAAATGCCATCCCATTTCCTATGGTAGCCTTTTCCAGTAGCTATAGGAAAACCCAGAGCCACCCCACAACCCTTACACCTGCCTCTCCAAAAACAAAAAGAACTCGTTTTATTTGGCTGTAAAGGGAATTTAAACGCAGCTGAACAGTCTCTTGGCATTGTCAGGGGAGACTTTTCACTGCTTGAAAATCTCTCAAGATCCCTTATTTATGAAAAGGTTAAGCTCAAACAACCCGTCTTCAAGGCATTTCCCCAGGTGAATAAAAAGAAACCCGAACGAGCCCTCAGCAAGACAATGCAGAGGAGAAGCAGGGGGTTATTTCACTTCATTTCTATTTAAGATGCAACCATCGATATTGCTGGTCTTCCTTCCCTGGGCACTTCTCAAGAGCAAAGGGCCCAACAAGACACTGTGAGGTGCTGACTATAAGGAGGGAAGGAAGCTTTAAGAGGCAGAAGGAAAGATTTTAGTGCTCTCTTTGCCAAGGCCTTCTCATCCCAACACTATTTCTTAAAACATCCAGGCAATATTGAAAAGATCCATAGGACGACAGGAAACCTCTACAGATGGTTTTCAGCTTGGGGTGATGATTTGGGGGATTTTTCTAAAAAAAAAAAAAAACCCTTGCAACAACTCTAGTTCTCTCCCCTGTTTTGGGGGCAATGCCTCCCACCAAAGGTGAATTGCTCCACAGGGTTCAGAGCAGTTGATCCTAAGGAGTCCAGATCCAGTAGCTTTGTCAGCCCTTGACAGCAGCTTGTCCACACCTCACATCACTTTCTGTTTTCATCTTTTGGAGGAGTTTTCTAGATGTTTAACAGAAAGGACAGGCTCAACTCTGGCTTTGAGCACATCCAACTTTAAGCCAAGACATTCTCAGGCCAACTGACAGATCCTGGAGCCTCTTGACTTACAGTTTCTGCACAAAAATCGATGTTTTTGAGGATCTGTTCTCATTGGAATTTTTTTTAATAGAATTATGGACTTTGAAGCCAAGTTTGCATTAGAGAGGCTGAGTCCTACATTTCTTTAATCAATTACAAGGTTAATTTAACTGTGTCATCGCTTAAAGGGAAGTAAGGGTAAATATTGTGATCCTTACAGTGAAAATGTGCAAGGAAAAGAGAAGAACCACAGCCAAACATCAATTAGGGAGAACAATGTAAAGAAATCAACTGGACTGTCTGCGACTTTGCCTGCTATCAGTTGGTTAAAGACAACAAAGAATTTTATTTCTCTTTCTGAATTTGGAGAAGAGGGTGGGATTTGAGACACACATCTCTAACATCGCTCTGACTCTCAACATCCCATCTGTGAAGTTGTTGTCCAGCTCCAAAACCCTGCAGGTTCCCTCAAAGTTCCTCTCAGCTTCAATGAGTTTTTGCCATAAATTTGTGTTATGAGGACGTTATTAAGGTTTTCTCTTTGTTCATTCTCAAGAGCCTTGGAATATATTTCAAGTGGGATGACTGCACGTTCAGTGAGGGCTTCTGGCTCCCAGATTTGGCCAGTCGTGAGAGGACAGGCCAAGTCTCCATGACTAAAGACCTGGGCAGCCACCTATGGACAGGACAACTCTCACTGATGATTGATTTGGATCAAGTGAAATGCAACTTTGTCCCTCACCTCCCCAAAAACTAAGCTGGTCAGAGAGGATATAACACACCACCAAGCAGCAAATCACCAGTGATAATCAAAGTAAGTGACAAAATAACTTTTTTTTTTCATAAATAAAACAGCAGGAGCTGTTTAGCCTCTATCTGTTTACCGGGATTTGTCTTCTCAAGCTGATACCATCTGTAAAATGCCCTTTTCTTTTGCTCACTCAGGTCCGACCCCTGCTGCAACAGCCAATGGGAGATCCGGCTCTGACTGATACCTGTAAAAGAGAGAAAAAAATAGAGAAAGTGGAAGAGAATATTTTTTAAAAAACATTTTAGAGTGATTTATATGTGGATAAAAGGTGTTGTTGTAAGAAGCCCTGACACTGAAAGCTTCTGCTTCCATCACAGAAGAGATACAGACCTGAAGTCTCCCCCTATACTGACCCTAAGTGCTTCAACTTCTCACTTGCTATTTCAGCCTTACTCAAGATAAAGTCTGGAAGCAGCAAGGACACAAACTGGGAAGCTAAATCTTTTGCTGACTTGTGCTGCCCACATCTAAAACAGGGCTTCCCTTGTATTTCTTCATCTGTAAAATGAGAGTCAATCCTTTACTGTAATTATATATCAAGAATGATGCTTAGGAGGTGGTTATCAAATGCTTTAATAAGAAGGGAGATAGACATAGAAGCAGTTCATGTCATGTAGACCAAACCACCCCACAAATGGAGCGAGACAACTATCAGCTGCTATAACAGAAAACAAAACTGAGGTCCAGGTAGGACTTGTTTAAAATAAGATTTCTAAGGAAACAGTAAAAGGGTAAAAAAGTACCTGGAAGTCAATACAGCTAATTCCAGAGCATGACACAGAGCACAGGATCAACACAGAAGAAGGAAAAAGGGTGGCTGGGGGGAGAACCAAGCAAAGCAAGAGGTATCAAACTGCCCTAGTAGCTGGAAAGCGGCAAATTCATCTAAAAATATCAAAACTACTCCAAAATATGTCTTGTATGCTGAATAACTAAAGCCAGATAGGATGAGGGAGAACCTTCTGTGGCCTCCAGCAGGCTCTTCAGCTATCAGAGAGGGTTAACAGCCCATAAACTCTCCTGAGAATTAAAGTTTTAGGAGGTGCTCAAAGGAACAACCTACTGCTGAACACCACCTGTGCCAACACCTGCTTGGTGGTAATAGGAAGGCTGGCATCCACACAGAAATCAAACTGCCTCTCACCTCTTGAGCTGCGTGAAGGTTTTATAAGATATCTCATAATCATATTTAACTCACAAAAAAACCAACCCCCTGGAGCTTTACTGCTTCTAATAGGAGATTTTTACTATGCTTTTTTTAAGCGTTGAACACAGAAGCTCGTCACCTTTGGGATGATTTAACTCAAACCTCACGTGTCTCGTTCAGGTGGGGTTGCTCCAGCCAGCTTTGCAAAATCATAGGGTTTATATTCTTTGCTGTTTTTCATCCTGGAGGCTCTGAAGTTTTAACTGCCTTGTGGAAAAGGGACAGGTTTTGGAGTTTAACAAGTTCTGCCCATAAAACATGTCCCGGTTTGGGTGTTTTCCCCCCATTTCCTTGTCATTTTAATACCCATTCCCACAGGCTGCCTTTGCAGAAGGAGCTCAGGAGCAGTTGGGGTGGTCAGTTTATTGTCCCCAAGGCCAATATTGGGGTATATAATTGGGTTTATACTATTAGAAAAGTGGAATTATTTGACCAAACCCAAGCCTTGGAGCCTGTCACTTTACTTCAAACCTCTCTACAGAAGCACACAAGAGAATCAAACCAGAAACCAATGTAGGCTGATAAAACTCTCCAGCCCAATGCAAGGCCCCAGTCTAGTTGAAAACAGACAATCTAGATGCCTGATTGTCAGGGAAAAGGCCCAAATTTTGAAAACTCGCAGCCTCCCATGCACTATTATGATTTATAAAAGCCATTTCCTTAACCCAGTGCTGCGGGACACAAACATTTGTGTCTCGCTGCCTTTGGCTGCACGGCTCCTATTAATCAGTGGGTAACAGCAGCAATAATTTACTTGTTTACTACAGTCCACTTAACGCTTATTGCCCTGAATTAGTGTTTATTCAGTGTTTGGAGAACAACACAAGGCACCAATGCAAAGCATTATTTGCTAAAAATTATAAATAGAGATGAAGTGTCTTCGACAAGAGCCGCACGGAGTGGCAAACCCAAATTCTGCCCAAGCGGCTGCCTGCTGCTCTCGGAAAGTGCTACAGATGTTTGGCACTTCAGACAACGTGTGGAGATGGAGCAGAGCAGCCCAAAGCTGAGCCCCTCTATGACCACGGCCACCTTTGAGTCTCTGCAGCTCCCAGAAGGTCCCACAGTCACTTCTGCAGCTTGCAAGGCCATGGAGATGGGCAGCTTCAAAGGTAGCGCCAGAAAGGATCTTTGATCCAAATTATAAAATTAACATCATTACCTTTTTTTTCCCCCTGATTGCCTCTTGATGGGATTGATTTTATGCTGTTATTTCACCGCAGGGTCTCGGGAGCAGCAGTGCTGCCTGTAGCACCTTTTGCACTGGCCAGAAGTCCAGTTTTCTTTCTGCAGCGAGGCTGCAACCCCAGAGACCATCTGCGAGGTGCAACTTAGGTAGCTGATCTTGCTTTGTGTCACAGGCTTGAAGTAGATGATTTCTAGAGGTCCTAAAGGCCCAGATTCTGTCTTTTCTTTTTTTCTCCCCCCACTTTTCTTTTTGCTTCCTTGTCTCAAAAACTGAGCTTAGAGCTGAGCTTTTTACCAGTTCCTCTACCTATACCCCGCTCCTCTTTTTGTTCTTATGGCACAGAACATTTCTTCCCTGTTCCTCAGCTCAGTTTAGAGGCCCCAAAACTCCACGTTCCAGCAGCCTGGATTCAAGGTCACACGCAAAGTCAGCAGCAGAACTGACCCAGCATCTCCTAGACCCCTGCACAGTGTCCTAATCTCAGCCTTATCCTTCTCCCCTTCCATTAACACCCCCCACCAAAATCACACCCCAGTTTCTAGCATTTTAAGTTGAGTTTGTGCAGTTGACTCTTGGGGCCGATGCCTAGGACAGCCAGCAGCACCACCCAGCCACACAGTCTGCAATCAGGCTACTTTAGGAAATTGCTCTGGCAGTCAAAAATAAATCATCGCGCTGCCAGAAGTGGATTAATGAAGTTCTCTGGAGTACTGAAAATCCAACTGTCTTGTGGAAATTCACTCTCCAGCTGAACCACGGACCTCAAGGCAGACTGACATCGTCCGGGCTCTGCTTCAGCCACCCCCATTCTCTCAAAAGAAATTATTTTAAGAAACTTCCATCCAAAAATACATGAAGGAAACAGTAAAATCCATCATAAATAGCAAGCAATTGGTATCTACAGTGCAAACCTGCTCGTAACCCTCAAAACTGCTCCTCTACAAGGTAACTAGTTTTCATCTTCACAGGTTGGCTTTTCTCTCTCTGCTTTGCATTTCTTTAATGTTTCTTTCAAGGGGGATTTTTTAGAAGCACCTGGAATGTGTCAGATTTGGAGAAGAAAGTAAATGACTCTATCTAAATTCCTCAGTTTGTAAGCGAAGTCCCAGATACATATAATATGTGCTTGCAAAGGACAGCTATCAATTTAAGAGATTAGCAGAGCTTGTTAACAGCAAGCCTGCAAAGATCAAAATCATATAAAAACAAATCTCTCCCCGCGTTGTCACAAGTATTAAAAAAAAAATACCACAAAGAAAAGTGTTTTTTAAATCCAAATTCTCTCGGTTTCCTCCCCATCTGAACCTAAATGCTTAATCAAGAGACAGCATCTTTTGCTACACCTACATTTATCTCTCTGCCTTTCACCCTCTGAACACAGCCTACTCGGTGGCCAGACAAATAAATTACAATATCCAACTCTAAATTAATATTTTTTTAAAAAATGGCATCTTACCCACCACAGCTAGGGACTATTACCTATATTACCTACCCCCTAGTAAACTGCAGCCACGTTAAAAGAGCTTCAAACGAGATAGGAAATTCAGCAGGAACTATTATAAGCTCCTGTTTATACTGTCATTTTTCTTATCAGTAGGAGATTATTTATACAGAGCCCAACCCAAGTGCTTCTTGTTTATCTTACTACAGACACCGTTTAAAAAGTTTCTATATTAAGCAGCTCCTGTATTTAGGACCAGCACTAATAAGTCTTATGCTAGGTTTTTTGCTTCTTATCAATCATTTCTTTATGTTCACGTCACCCTTTAATACTCTCAGTTACTCTTTTCCAATCTGCTCTCTCCCATCACTGCACAAGACATCCCTGTGTGCCAGGTTTTGTTCCCCAAGCCAGGCTTGTTATCTACATAACTTTAAAAGTTTGGGGTAATCTTGAAAAGGCCAAAAAAGCCTTAAATTTGTTCTACTGCCTTTCACCTTCAAGTCCATGTCTGTCTCTCTCACTCACATATCTTCCCTCTCCATCATTTTCCATCTTCTCTCTTTGCAGCACAGGAAAAATGAAAGGAAAAGTACTTAGAGGGCAATATGCAATGCAAGCCTGCTCGGGGTATTTTGCAGATGTAGGAATATATATTCTGTAAGTGCACTGCAAGGTTAGAATTAAGATGAGAGAGGAAGAAGTGGGGATTTGGGGGGATTTTTTGTGTTTTTGTTTTCCCAGAAAGAACCAACCATTTACGTTTCATTTCACTTTTCTTCTTGTTTGAGTGATTTCAGATAGCTTTACCTGTAAGATTAAGTTTGTAAATACTCAGATGGTGCCATTAGGGATCATATATTCTGCATGTACAAGGTTGAAGAGTACACTTAAAAGGAACCAGCTCCCACAGATATTCCTACCAAGCAGACCTGGGGACAACATAGCTCAACTGCAAAGGGTAACAAGAGGAAGAGAAGAGAAGCCACATGGGCCTTGTGGCCATCTTTGCTGAAGAAATTGCAGCATGTGTAAAATATCACATTATTTTTATTTGGGAGGTCCACAGAAACACCACAACACTTCTATCAACTGGAACCCAAGGCAGTAGCTTGAGAAAAACAACATAAAAAGAAAGAGGTGTGAAGAGATGGATCTAGACTTTGCTACAGCCCAACTGCAGGGGTGCCAAGACACGCACGGAGACACACAGCTGATTAAATCAGCTCCTGTTATAGACAAGGGCTATGATTTACCATGGAGATTCACTCTACTCAGTCTGCATAAAGTACAAATGTTGGTTGGTTGGGGGAAGGCCGCCTTGAGGGATTTTCTTCCTCCTTGCATTTCTTCTCCTGAAGGTGAAGAGCTCGTTTGACTTCTGGTGGACAAAGGGAGTGCTAGAACGTTCAGCCTCAGGCTTGAAGGAAGAAGTTTTCCTTGGGTTTGCCCTTGTAGAAAGCACTTAACGCAGAGATGGGTCATTCAGGGACTGTGTGCAGGCAAGGACTGCACACAAGCAGGGCAGTGACCCACAAACTCCTCAAGTGTCACCACGGGGGTTCGGATCAAACAACTAGCCTTAGCATCCAATCTTCCTCACCCTCTTCCTAGCATCCCCTAAAGCCCATAGTGTTCCTTTGAGTTACACAAGATGCTGCTCTCATGACTTTACAGATGAAACCGAAACCTGGGAAGGACGAGCAATTTGCTCAAGGCCACAGAGAGGAGAGAGAGAAGTGAAAGGGATTCCTGGTTTGCACCACATTTCTGCCTCTCCACCTAACTGCTGGTATGTCCAGGGCCTGCAAACCCCCTCGCCCACACAGATAGGTTCTTATGACATTTCCAACACTGGAAACACCATAAAAGAACCACCTTCCTCCTGTTGGGTTGGCACCCCTAGTCATCACAGACCCTCAAAACCCATCTATTTCTCTTTACTTAAGCTTAGTTTCAAAAATGAATAAATATTAAAGATATTTTGGATACAGGGCTTGGATGCAGCCCTGTGCCACGTGCTCTAGGTGACCCTGCGTGTGCAGGGGGGTTGGAGTCGATGACCTCTGAGGTCCCTTCCAACCTTGGGCATTCTATGATTCTATGATATAAAGGCTGCAACCTCTCCATTATTTTTGCCTGGGTTATGTAAAG
>JAVCKT010023381.1:0-36921 GCA_032273925.1 Rhynchotus rufescens
GAGCTGCCTTCCAAGGGCTCGTCTTCCCCTTCCCAGCCAGCCTCCCAAGCAGAGGGGCAAGCTGCCCTCCCGGCTGTGAGTGTGGCAGGGCCATTATGGTCCCAGCTGCCGGGGCTTGTGGCTGCAGGCGGAGAGGGGGGCGAAGGGCTTGCGCGGCTCCTCCAGGAAGGAGCTGGCAGCCGTCGGAGAACAATGTGTTCACTAAGGCTATTGTGCCTGCCGCGCTGCCCTGCCGGGTGCGCGGGGCTGGGGACACAAAGGCTCTGTTCCTCGCTGTATCGGGGACAAGCTCTTCCCAACGGCTCTCCAGGAGCAGCTGCTCCCGACCCCCGGGAGCTGGGGGAGGGAGTGTGTGCACGGGCTCTTGTAGAGGGATGGAGCCTCTTGCTCCCAAAGAACAAAATGGGAGGGAATAGAACTGCCTGCAAGCTAGAGCTGAGGGCTCAGGTGGAGAAGAGGCTGGTGGCAAAGGGCTGCAAAGCACGTGCTGACCCAGTGCTCTCCTACAGGACAATATGTGGGACCCCCAACTACCTGGCCCCTGAAGTGCTGCTGCGGCAGGGCCATGGGCCCGAGTCGGATGTGTGGTCCTTGGGCTGTGTCATGTAAGTGCTGCTGTGGGCAGAGTGCTGTGGCTTGTTGGGGACGGGGTCTGTTCAGCCCTGCCTGCTCCATGCACGGACCCAGGGCTGGGGAGAGCTGCATTCTGTAGCACCCGCCGTGAGGAAGTTGTGCTTCATCCTGTGGCTCTGCAGTGGCTGCTGAGAGGCAGGGGGAGGGTAGTGAGGGGCTGGGTCCCAGTGCTCCTTCTGGAGCTCCGAGCTCAGCTCAGGAGCTCAGCGAGCACAAGCTGCATCCTCGCAGGCTCTCGTGCTGTTCTCAGCTCCGGTTCAAAGCGGGCTTGACCCACTTGAGAACATGATAAACAATGGAAAATCTTGGTGGCTGGCGGCAGCTGCTCTACCTGCTCGTGCGCGGCGTGAGCGCTGGGGCTGCCTCAGCGAGTCTCTGGCCACTGCCCACAAACTTCCTGCCCAACTTTCCACTCTGATGCCTGAAAAAGCAGCCTCGGCAGCATGGGGCACCTGCTGGGATGGGGGCTGCAGCGATGGGGCAGTTGGGGGGGTGGCCTTTGCCTCTCTGCAGTTGTCCCCAGGTTCCTAAGGGCCCCTTGCCTGTTCCTCCAAACAGTTGTGAGGAGGAAGCGTGGCCGGATGCGAATGCGGCCACCCCATTTGCTCATTCCCAGGCTGGGAAGTGGTGTTCCCAGCCAGGTGTGGCTGCCTGCATGTGAATAACTTCCTTGCTCTAAGTGCTGCTGAGTCATGAGCCCTGCAGGGACCTAACTGTGGCACGTGTGTCCCTTGCCAGGTATACCCTGCTCTGTGGGAGCCCTCCTTTTGAGACATCGGACCTCAAGGAAACCTATAGATGCATCAAGCAGGTGGATTACATGCTGCCCACCTTCCTCTCAGTGCCTGCCAGGCACCTCATTGCCGGCATCCTGAAACGCAACCCCCAGGACCGCCTCACGCTCGAGGAGATCTTGGACCATGAGTTCTTCAAGGTGAGCAAGCAGGAGCCTGCGATTGGATCTCTGGGCTGCTGTGACCCTTCCAGGTGGGAAGGAAGAGGCTTTTCCAGCCGCATGCACAAAGCACAGGGCGCTGCCCTTGGTGTGCTGTCCTTGTCACCCTGGCCTTGAGCCCTTGAGGGAAGAGGCTGGTGTCCGGTGGAAATGCCAGCTGGAGGAATTGCTCTGGGGGCTGCGGGATCTGCTGTGATTCCCTGCTGCACTGTCCCCATAACACAGGCTGTTTCCCATACTGATGATACCTCAGTGCTCATCCTGGATTTATGGCTTGACTGAAATGCAAGTTGGCTGTCAGGAGGGTTGTGAGTGACTGGTCAGCTCAGGACAGCTGCTCTGCTGTGCAGCGCATGGGCAATGGAAACTGAAGCTCTGCTTTGACCTCTCCGCAGGGTTATACGCCCGAGAAGCTGCCACCCAGCAGTTGTGTGATGGCTCCAGATCTGTGTCCCCCCAACCCAGCCAAGAGCCTCTTTGCCAAAGTCACCAAGACACTCTTTGGGAAGAAGAAACCCAAAGGTAAGGCTGTGCTCTGCTCCAGATGGGCAGGAGCCTCTGGCTGACCCTTTTTCTAGGGAAAAGTGGGCCCTGGCTCCTGTGAGCACTGGTGGTGCTTTGCAGCCCGCTGTGCGGGGCTGGCACAAGCAGGGTTTGCTCCTGCCCTTCCGGAGCCGTGTGGCCGCTGTCCGGACGCAGGGTGTGCTGCCCGCGGAGCGGATGCTGGGCTGCAATCCGCAGCGGGTAGTTCCTCCTGGAAACCTTGTGTTGCATGAGAACTGGGAAGTGAAAGTGGGAGGCAGCTGCCTGACACCATCCTGCCCGTGATGGGCACGGGAGAGGCCCAGGGAAAGCCAAGCTCTTGGGGGTGGTGGAATAAGGATCTGTTCCTCCTGCCCCCCATGCCCTGCAGTGGGTTCACTGCCTGCTGTCTCCTTAGCCAAGAAGAGCTCTTCAGAGGACAAAGATGACATCTCCAAGCTGGTCACTGGGTTGATGAAGACATCAATCTGTCGACAGATGAGTTACAAAACCCTGGAAGGGCATGAGGTGAGGAGAGCAGAGCTTATCCCCAAGCCTGGGCTCACTCCTTCTTGAGGGGCCAGCTTGGGACAGTGCTGATGCTGGATCTCTCTGCAGGCCACCCCAATCTCGTGCCGCAGTGCCGGCTCCAGCCCTGTGGAGACGCTGGCGGAGGAGACTTCTCACAAGTCTGTGTGTCCCTCCATCCGGGGCACTATGGCTAGCAGCTCTGAAGGTGAGCAGTGCCTACCTACCTTCCTGGGCCACCCTGACCTGTCCTGAGCTTCCTGACCTGCTGCTGATAGCAAGGGGGATGAGAGAGTTGACTCAAAGCTTGTAATCATCTATCTGCAGCCTTTGAAGACTGCGTCACTGCTTCTGCTGTCATTGAGTCAGCTGTCCGGCTCCTGCGGACCTGTCTGTCCTGCATGCCTCCAGGTAAACCAGCCAGATGGCCCCTGGACTGTGTCCTGTGTCCCCTTCCCCACAGGATGAAGGCAGGGCTGCAGTTGGGGTACCTTAGATACCATTGGAGCCTGCTGCTTGGAGTGAGGGGCAGTTCTGCTTGCCTGGGGTGGGGTGGTGAGCTGGGCAGAACCAAGTTGCTCACCCCCTTCTCCATCCCATCAGCAGACAGAAACCCGGCCTCCCTGGCCCGGCACGAGCAGTTTGTCTGGGTGAGCAAGTGGGTGGATTACTCCAACAAGTATGGCTTTGGCTACCAGCTCTCCAACCACAGCATCGGGGTCCTCTTCAACGATGGCACGCACATGATGCTTTCCCCCAACCACAAGTAAGCAGTCGGGAAGCTGCTGGTGTCTCTAGGACCAGCCTCTCTCGAGGGTGGCTGGGAAGGGGCTGAGGGAGACCCCACCGGTTGTGGGCTTGGGGATGGTGATTCCTAAAGCTCATGGTCTGCTCCCCTTCCAGGATGGTGCATTACAACTTTACCAACAGCAGACACATTGCATTCCCTGTGTCTGCCATCCCTGAGCAGCTGCAGGGACAGATGAGTGTCTTGCGCTACTTCGCTTCCTACATGGAGCAGCATCTCATGAAGGTGAGTGATGGGGGGCACTCATGAGGAGTGGGCTGGGACCATGGGTGGGTTGGACATCAGTCAACTTGATTGCTTGATCTGGAGTTGTGGGAATTCCTGCTTGCAGGCCACGGCCAGGTGGACACAGGTGTGCCCTTATGGCAGGGGACCACCCCCATGACTGTACCTAGTCCTGCTCTGTGTACCACTGACTGGCATGGGTAGCTTATTTGGACCTTTCTTTCCAAGGGAGGTGACTTGCCCAGCATAGATGACCTTGGGCAGCCAGCCCTGCTCCTGCAGTGGGTGAAGACTGACCAGGCCTTGCTCATGCTCTTCAGCAATGGCACCCTCCAGGTATGTGTGGGGTTCATGGAGATGCCTGTATGGGCTACATCAGCCCAAATGTGAAGTCCAGCTGTGAAACTTGCTACTAGTCAATGAGGCTGCTCCTGTAGCCAGGGCTGCTGTCTGTGGGTCACTCAGCCTCTAGGAGGGCCTGGGGAAACACCATGCCTTGGTCAGCCACTTCCAGCTGCTCTTCCCTTGGGCCAGTCGCATTCCTGCTCTAGGGCGTGGAGTGGCCGATGCCCCTGGGCTGGTCAGAGAGGAGGAACGGGTTGAGGCAGGAAGCAAGGCTCCATCTCTGCTCCCACTGTTATGGGAGGTGTGGATTACACCAAGCTTGTGCTTAATGCTGGCCCCACCTGTCTCTTAGGTGAACTTCTGCAGTGATCACACCAAGGTGATCATCAGCAAGCCTGACCACTCCTGCCTTGTCACCTACATCAATCGGGAGCGCAACTCCTACACCTACAAGCTGTGCAGCATCCAGGAGCTGGGCTGTTCTCCTGAGCTCCAGCACCGCCTCCGATACATACTCAAACTCCTCCAGGAGCGGGCTGAGGCCTAGCTTTGGACCTTGGGGACCCTCTCTGGACGTAGAGGGTCTCCCCTCTTCCTCCCCCAGGATGGGAGATCTACTGTGGTGCTGGATGACTACCTGGACACCCTATGCTCTGGTGTTCAGCAGGACTCTATAGACTAAGACACTTGGATGTGGCTTTGGCAGCAGGTCTGGGCACCTTCTGTCCTTGCTGCTGCTCTCTGGTTTCCGGCAATCACTGTGCTGGCAGCTCCTGTTCTGGTTGTGCTGGTTTTGGAGTGTGCTGGGAGACGGGGACAGAGCAGAGGGGACAAGGGAATGCCCTGGGGCCTCCTTTGGTGTTACAGCCTGGTGCGTCCTTGCAGGGGCTGGTGCTTGGGCCTTCCCTGGCTCCCTGCTGCCTGACACCAGGGCTCTGGCTGTCCTGGCACTGGGCAAGGTGCTTGGCTGCCAGCTTTACCTGGGAACTGGACTCGGGCAGGTTAACACTTGTCCCCAGAGTTGCTGTGTGGTGGGGATAACCTCCCCTCCCCAGCAAGGGAGAGACAGGAGCGAAGGGCATCGCCTGCCTTGCCCTGCGTGCAGGGGCTGGCGCGTGCCTCTCCACAACCATCACACTAAGGGAGGGAGCAAGACTCCTTTGGGCAGTGCTAGACCAGGGACTGATCATGCTCCAGGGGCTCCTGAATCCATGAATCATCTGGTACAACTTGAAGCTTTATAGAAGAAAAAGGAATCTGGGGGTTGGGCTGGAGCAGCCCTCATTTTGTTGGGACCTAGGGGAGGTTTCTTGTTTTGAGACAGTCTTTGCTGGGTGGGACTATTTATGTGTCTTATTTATATGGATTTATTTATTTTCCTGTTAGACTTTTCAGGTGCAGTTCCCTTGTCCCTAACTCCCCTCAATAAAAAATTCCTCTTGTAAGAGCAAACTCTTGTTATCTTGCTTGAGTGTGGGTCTTCTCTCAAAGCCAGAGAGCAGAGCATCTTGCTCTTCAGCCTTGGTTCAGACAGGCCTGGAGCCCTGGTCTGGGCTAGGGGCATGGAGCTGAGTTTCCTGGGGTCTATCTAGGCCTCCTCTCCTGTCTTTCTCCCCTCCAGGCCTCAGAGGGACTAGGACTAACTTGGCTCATTGCTACCTTGTCGATCAACTCCAGCACCTCCAAAGGGGAGGCTGGGGGAAGTCAGGGTCTTATGCGCTAGGGTTTGGGGCTCTTGCCCATGGCTCTCCCAGCTCTGGCAGGAGCAGCTGGTTCACTTCCCCCTCATGGCATGCCCTAGGAGCTGGGCCCAGAGCCAGGAAAGCACAAGGACTTAATCTTGCTCCATGGCTGTGCTTTGAACAGGATGTGTTGGTGCAATCAATCTGCCTGGGAGCTGCTGGTGCTGGGACAAACAGGCTGGGCTGCTCTGTGCCCCCTTCCCTGCTGATGCTGCCTGCTTGAGGACTTTGGCCTTGTACCTTCCTACCTTCCAGACACTATTTTCTGAAGCTTATGTCTCTCTGCAAGCTGCAGTGAGCTCTGGAGCTGGCAGCTGGGGTGGGCACAGCTCCAGCCCCACCGGGAGCTGCAGCTGAGCCTTGATAGGGGTGCTCCATGCCCTTGCTGTGACATCTGTCCTCATGCCCTGGTGGGACATCACCCCAGAGGCCTGGTTCCTCACACAGCCCAAAGCCAGGAGCTATTAGAGCCGTGGCTGGAGCAAATCTCTTTATTCTAGCCTCTCTTCTCCTGCTGTGCTGTGGGGCTACTCAAAGTAGAGCCCATGCACCGTGGCCACGGCGAAGAGGGTGGCGTTGGAGAAGGTGGCTGAGGCGAAGCTGTCGCTCTGCGGGTCCCACAGAGCCCGGCTGGCCACCAGCAGGCCCTGCTGGCCCCGCTGGCCCAGCACCACGTTGCAGACCAGCTTGTAGCGGGGCGGCACCACCTCCTTGGCCCGGCCGCGCAGCAGCTCGGCCAGCCCGTGGGCCAGCTGGGCGCCGCTCTGGGTGCCGTAGGCCACGTCCCCGAGCGCGCCGGCCAGGGCCGCCTCCAGCGCCCGCTGCACCCGCCCGGCGTGGAACTTGCAGCCCTCGTCCGGCTGTGTCTTGTAGGTGTTGCGGCAGCGCGGCTCGTGCAGCGGCGGCGGGAGCGGCAGCCCCGAGAAGCTGAGGCGGGCGGGCAGCGGCCGGGCGGCGCGCCTGCCCGCGGGCGCCGCGCCGAGTGAGCTGCGGCGGCTGCCGAAGGGCGCGGTGAGGCCGCTCAGGACGGAGCTGCGGCGCGAGGGCAGCGCGGGGGCCTTGCCCTCTTCCGTGCTCTTTGCCGGGGCCGCGGGCCGGGCCGGCGTGTCCGGGAGCTGGGAGCCGCGGCGTGTGCCCCCCGGAGCTGGACGCAGCGGAGGGGCCTCCGTGCCGTCCGGAGCCACCGGCGGTGCAGCTGGCTCCTGCCTGGCCATGGGGCAGCCTGGAAGGAAGATGTGGCCCCAGGTCATGGGCACGACATTAGTCCTGCTATTCCCAGTGTTCCCAGACTGGCAAAGAGCAGCATTGCACCCCAGGACACCCTGGCTCTCCCTGGCCTTGGCTGCTCCAGTGACTCCATCCCCGCAGCACGAGATGTCCCCAGCCCTGATCGCTGTTTTCCCCCTGGCCAGGGCGAGCAGCTCCATCCTCCCCAGCCTCCAGACTCACCATGTTCACACACTTACCCTCAGCACCACACGTGCCCCTCTTGCCGGGTGAATCGGGGCGCTGCTCTGGCTGAAGCTGCGCCCTGGGGCTGCTCCGTGGCTGGCACCGTCCTCTCCCCCTTGGTCTCTGCAGGCCACAGAGCAAAACATGTTATGCTGTTGGAGCATGAAGTGTTGCTATGTGACACTGAAAGGCACCGAGGTCCCAGCCCCAGGGCAAGGCTCCTGTAACTCTTTGCTTCCTGCTCCTTCCACAGCCTGGTCCTTGTTCGCCCTCTGTGCTGTCGGGCTGCCCCGTGTCACTGAAGCCCAGCATCAGCTGCACTGCCCAGCACGTGGCCAAATGGTGCCAAGGGGGACTCTGTGTGTGCATGTTAAGCCCATGAACATCTCTCAGCACAGTTGCATTTGAAGATGCAGCCTGGAGCTCAGCTAGCACTCAGTGGGCACCATGGTACCCAACATGGGTCCTCCAGCCTCAGCAGGAAAAGAGCAACACCCTGGAGCCAGCATCCACCCGGAGCACTAGGAAAGGAAGAGGATAAAGGGAGAGGGACCACAGTGCTGGAGACGTGACAGCTCTGTCTCCTTCTGGAAAGGACTCACAGGTATCTCTAACGTGCCGAGGGAGAGTGATGGGTAGAGAACAACTTGCTGGGCCACTACATGCACCCCAATTGTGGGATCCCTAGAACTTTGTTCAGCCCTGAGAGCATCCCCTGGATGCTCATTCTTCCTGTGCTGCCTCTCCTGTGGTGTCCCTGCAACCGTGCCATGCAGGAGGGTGGCCAAGTTCAGCCACGTGCTGGGGGTCCCTGCTCCGTGTCCCAGCCGGAGGGCAGGTCTGGCCGGCGGCTCCCGGCGCAGAGCAGGTTTTTCTCTCCGCCCGTGGCCAGTGCAGCTGGTGCCTGCGGCTGCCTGGATCAATGAGTCTTTGTTTGGCCCGGCTGCCCATCTATTTGAGGAAAGCGGAGGCAGCCTTTGTGTTTGCATCTCCCGTCAGGGGTATTTATAGCTGCTGCCGGCAGCTGGACCCTGCTCCCGCGGGCGGCCGCCGACCCCGCTCCTGCCTCGCCGCGCTCGGCCGCGCGGGGCAAAGGGGGCTCCCTCTGTGGGGACCTGGCCCCTGCCTGTGGGGCTGGTTAGAAGTGGTACAGAGGGAAAGGGGTGGCCCCCAGCACCTCACCGACAGGCTTGGGAAGGCCGGCATGCCTTGGAGCACTGCTTTGTTTGGCAGCAAGTGTGACTGAGGCAGATTGCACCAGCGTTCAGAGGTGGGGAAGACCTCGGCCTGACATGGAGCAGAGCTGCTTGCAGGGTCAGCACTCGCCCCACGGCCGCCCTCACTGCTTTGCTTGGGTGCCCGAGTGCTTGAGGTGTCTGGCTGTGCCCACCAGCCCTGCAAAGGGCTCTGCACATCTGCGGGAGGTGAATGCTCTTTTTTTCCACACATTTAACTTATGCACATACAGCCTCTTCCGAAATCCCAGCCTGCCTTTATCCCTCTGGTTGTCCCATCAGCTCCAGGTGCGGCGCTTGCTCTGGGCTGGACCTGCTGCTGCTGGCCATAGGGGTGGATGTTGCTGGGAGCAGCGCGTGTCCCCGGCCTCAGGGTGACATGGGGCTGGACACAGGACATTGGTCTCCTTGCTCTGCACTTGGCCCAGAAAACACCCGTCCGGGGCCGACCTGGCAGCGAGGGCCCCGTTCCCAGCTGCTTCCCCGCCGCCCGCCCCGCTCGGCGGCTGCTCCGGCTCGGCCCTGGGCCCCGCTCCAGCGAGGGCCGCGTGGCCCCTGGCTGCGCCGGCCGCCGTTTCCCTAGCAATGGGCCGGCCTCCTCCCCGCCTGCCTCCGCCCGCGGCCTGCTCGGCATTCCCGCGGCCGCTCCGGGCCATGGCGCGCTCCTGCTCCGCGCGGCTGCACGGAGACGCGGCCGCCTTCTCCGCCGCCCTCCGCTCCCTGCTCAACAACCCGCAGTTCAGGTGAGGGACCGGCCGTGCGCAGCCCCCTGCCTTGTCCTCCCTGGGGTGATCCGGGCCCTGTGCTCCCTTCCCTGGCGCTGCCGAGCCCGGTGGGGTCGGGGTGCGTCTTGGGCACACGTGGCTGCGACTGCATCCAGTGCCCCGGTGTGCATGGGGTTCCTGGAGCAGCGCAGGGTTCCTGGAGCAGGAACCCCCCTGGAGCAGGCAGCACAGGCTCTGCTGAAATCCCACTTGGTGCTCCTGGGGTGCAGAGTGTGCCTGCCCAGGAGCACCTCTGCTGCACCCTGTTTCCTACCATGGCCTCCGTTACGCTGTCCTTCCGTGTCCTGAACTGGGGAGGGAAGGTTGACCGCTCTCTCGTCACCCTCTCCCACCTATCAGCCTCTTGCCCGGCAGCTGCCTGGCTTGCACGCTCCTCTGCACCATAAGGACTGGCACAAAAGCTGGCTGCTTCACAGGGAATCCCCATCCCTCCTGAAATTCTGGCCACCAGAAGAGAAATCCCTGAGAAAAGTCCCCAGCTGCACTGCCATGCACTAGGGAGGCTGCCAGGGGCTGGCTGGCTGCCTGCAGCCCCTGCTGGCATCTCACATCCTGCAACCTGAAACTTGTACCCCAGATCTTCAGCCTGCACCCTACGCTCTGCATCCTTCCTCCTGCAATCTTCATCCTGTAACCTGCAATCTGCATCCCACAGTCTGCATCCTGCCGTCTGCATCCTGCACCCTTCATTTGCAATCTGCATCCTTCACTCTGCTATCTGCATCCTGCATCCCGCACTTTGCGCGGGGAGCGCAGCCATGGAGCGGTTTATTCCACTCCCTGCACACCTCGGCTGCCTGTCTGGCGTTGCATATTGCTCGTGACAGTGTTGACACACACGGGATGGGCTCGAGCCTGCCAGGCACGTGTCCCTTGGGGCCATGGCTGTGCCCAGGATATGGGATGAGGAGATGCATGGGCCACACTCCAGCTGGACACTTCCCATCCTCTCCTTGCTCTGCACCCCCTTTCTGCCCCTCTGCTGCTTCCCTGACACCTGAGGCCCCAGGCCATGCAGGGGAGATGCAGGGCACTGGGACAGGCCCCCACGTGTCCCACGGGTGCCAGCAGCCCCGTCAGAGCCACATGCACCGGAGCACGTGGCCGGCGGAGGGACCGCGCGGTGCCGAGCGGCGCAGCGGGACTTCCCCTCGGCCGCGCTGCTCTCGAAGGGAAAGCCGCTTTCTCCAGCAGCCTGAGGCGGAAAATCTGCTCAGGCCTGGGCCAGCACCCCGGGGTGCCCATGCGTCCCTTAGCCTCAGCCTAAGCGAGCGGCAGAGCCCACGCGGGTCCCCGCGCAGATATCGGGCCCTGACGTGCCCGCGGCTCTGCCCGCGGGCCCCGTGTCTCTCGGCGCGGCAGTGACGTGACGTTCGTGGTGGGCCGCGAGCGGCGGGAGGTGTTCGCGCACCGCTGCGTGCTGGCCTGCCGCTGCCAGGCCTTCCGGGGCCTGCTGAGCCCCGCGGGCGGCCCCGCGCCGCGCGGGCCCCTCGTGCTGGGCAACGTGCAGCCCGACGTCTTCCTGGCCGTCATCGAGTTCCTCTACACCAACTGCGTCACCCTCGACAGCCACATCGTGAGTGGGGCCTGGGGCTGCCGGGGGGGCGCGGGAGGGAGATGGGTGCAATGGGGCACGTTGCTGCCCCGGCAGCGCAGGAGCTCTGCACAGAGCGGGAGGTGCAATGAGTGCGTGGGGCCTCAGCCCAGCGTGGGAGGGCTTGTCTGGAGCGTTGTGTCTGCTCCAGGATCTGGTGCCCCAACCATGTGCAGCTTGGGCAGAGGGGCCACAGCTCTGCCGCCCCACCAGGGGTTTGGTGCCACGGGACCAAAATGCGCAGGGAGCTGGTGGCACCTGGGACACGGCTGCATGAGGCTCTAGGCTCCCGGCACGGTGTCACTGGAGCTGGACACCTCCGCGTGTCCCTGTCTCCATGTCCCTTGTCCCCACCTCCCACCCGGGAGTCGGGCAGAGCTGGTGGCAGAGCTGGGCTGGTGGCAGGAGGGAGGGGACCTGTGCCCTGTGCCTCGGCCCCGCTATGGGCCTGACCGCTGCTGTTCATGGGGTTTCTCCGGCTGCTCAGGCCCTGGAGGTGCTGACCTCGTCGGTGGAGTACGGCCTGCAGGAGCTGTGCAAGGTAAGGGCCGGCTGTGCCGCACGGGCGCCCCGCTCCGGGCTGCACCCCGGGGTGCTCCGGGGGTGCTGGTGGCTGCGCAGGGCCCAGCGCCAGGGTTGCGATGAATCCCCCAGGTCCATCCTGGGCCAGATTGAGCTCAGCCTCCTTTCTGGAGCCTCGAGGGGCTCTCCAGTGGGTTCCCCCTCCGAGGTGACACTGAGTCGCTCCGGGAGCTGGGATCCACCTCGGGGAGCTGGGGAAGCCCAGGGAAGGGCACGGCGCCTCTCTCCTCCTCTCCCCGCTGCGGGGGTGGCTCATTGCAAGGGTGATAGGGAAGTCCCCGTGTCACCATTCCTGGGCTACCACTGCCCTCCAGCCAAAGGGATGTTCCCAAGGAAAACCCCTGCCTGCGGGAGCACTGGAGCCAGCGGGACAAACCGGGAGCCGCGGCGAGGAGGGGGCAGGCGGCTGACATGGCTCTGGTGGGAGCACGGCCAGGACACGTCATCGGAGGGATTCCTGGATTACAGCCGGGCCGATCCCGTGACCGGCCGCCTCATGGCTGCATTTCCCTCCCACTTCCCCCCGCCGCGGCAGGGAAGGTCCCTGCTGAACTGTGACCGTGGCTGCCACGTGCCCGGCGCCGAGGGGCCCACAGCGGGCTCAGGGGCCCAAACATGGAGCATCCAGGGCAGGGGGGGTCTCCCATGCTGGGCAATGTACTGGTGCAATGCAGGAAGGGCTGCCGGAGAGGCTGGACAGAGGTGGAAATGCCAGGGGGATGCTCGACCTCCTCCTGGAACCCATGAGTTAATGAACATCTGGAAAAGGGAGAAACGCAAGAGGAAATGAGGCTGCTGAATGGAGGCCTGGCTGCAGGGAGGGGAGGGCTGGAAATGCGGGAGGGACAGTCCTGGAGGGACCCTGCGGCAGCCCAGGCGGTGGCCAGTGCGTGGATACCTGCACCCGGCCGGGGGGGACGGGGCAGGGGTGACCCCAGCCCACACACCGGCCTGGCCGAGAAACCTGGCGCTGTGTCCCCCGCTGCCCAGTGACCTCATCTCCCGCTCCGTCCAGTCCCGCCGGTGACTCAGAGCCCTCCGGCTCCTCCCTGCCCACCACATCACCTTGGGCTTTCCAGGAGCCCCACTGCTCCTGCTGCCCTCCTGTCCCCAGCGCAGCCCTGCTCCCCGTGCACGACGGGGTTCGCTGCGCACCCCAGGGTGGCTCTGCCTTTCAGCTCTGCGTGGAGTTCATCAAGGAGACGCTGAGCGTGGAGCAGGTCTGCGAGGCCCTGCAGGTGGGTCACCCTGTGCGCCGAGCAGTGCCAGGCCTCGTGTCCCTGCCCCGTGCTGGCCAGAGGGACCTGCAGGGGCTGCACAGACTGCAGGGGTGACCTGGAATCGACTGCTTAGGGCCAGAGAGAGACCTTGGCCATTCCAATGGACCGAGCCCAACACATATCCCTCTGCACTGCTTAGCTGTGACCCGCGTGGTGGTTGGGAGAAAGGAGAAGTGACCGCTCTCCTGCAGCCCGTCCCTGTGCCGGGCTTGCGAGCCACGCACAGGGCTGCAGGGGCCGAGTGAGAAGCTCCCTGGTGGTGTCACAAGGGTAAACACAACCCTTGAGGTCCGTCCGTGTCCCTGTCCCCTCCTCAGCACCCTTGGGTGCCCTTGTGAACAGACAACCCTTCCTTTGGCCTCCCTGGGAGAGCACCTGAAGGCCCATGGAGAGCTGCAGCACCCAAAATGAACCTGCTTGGGGTGCTGCGTGGGACCGGGCAGGCCCCCAGGCAGGGGTCTAGCAGCAATGACGGGTGGGACGGTGCAGCTGATGCTCCCCAGACGTGTGGGGCAGGTGGGGACGTGATGTCCTCAGCTGACAAAAGCCATGAGGGGGATTTTTCTCACCTAAGGCCTGGGGGAGGCAGGACGCAGGTCTGGGGGTGCAGGAGCACGCGCTGGTGCCTGACCACCATGGCGTAAACAGAGCTAAAAGCGGCCCGGAGGAAACAAACAGCAAAACCCCAAAACCCCAGAACAAAACAAACCTCATCACAACACCTCGCTCCGCGCCCGGGTTTGCGTCAGCGCCGGCCCTGCCGAGCTGCTGGGGAGGCCAGTGGGGGCGAGCGGGGCCTCCTGAGCTGCTGCCGCGGCGGGGATGCAGCTGGGGGCACCTTGCGGGGGGCTGGCAGCCCCAGGGGGATGGCAGCCGCACGGGCCCTTGTGTCGCTGCTGGCTTTCCTGGGGGCTCGGGAGCGGCGCGTGTGCTCCGACCCCATCACAGGTCACCGGTGTTGCCCGCAGGCCGCGGTGACCTACGGGCAGGGGGACCTGCAGCAGCACTGCCTTGCCTTCATCGAGGGTTGCACTGCGGTACGGACACCACAGGGCAGCAGCCCCCTGCGCGGGCAGCGGGCATGCACCCCATTGCAGCAAGGTGGTGGGACTCATGGGAATGGGGCGGCCGGAGGCTGCAGGGAAAGGGCTGTCGGGAGGGGAGAGCTGGGGCAGGCTGGGGTGCTGCTGAGGGAGCCTGTCGGGGTGCCAGGAAGAGGAAGGTTCTGGGTCCAGAGGGGTGTTGCTGGGTGGGGGTCTGGGTCCCATGGTTGGAGGGAAGGTTCTGGGTCCAGGGGGGTCCGGAGGCTGTCGGCAGGTCCCCAGTGCCAGTGCTGCCGTGTCCCGCAGGCTGTGGTGCGGACGCGGGGCTTCCAGGAGCTGTCGGACACGGTGCTGGCGCGGGTGCTGCGCAGCGACCGCCTGGCTGTGGACGAGCTGGAGCTGGTGCAGGCCGTGCGGGAGTGGGCGCACGTCAGCTCGGTGAGCGCACGCGGGGCGGGGACGCCGCAGCGGCGGCGGAGCCACCGGTGTCCCCACGGCCCGTGTCCCCGTGTCCCGCAGGCTGTCCTGGAGCGGCCGGTGCCCGAGGTGGCGGCGCTGCCCGTGCGCGAGCTGCGCTTGCCCTTGCTGGCGCCCAGCGAGCTGGCCACGCTGGAGAGCCACAACCAGCGGGACCTGCTCATCCCGGTGAGCGCTGGCCCCATCCCGGGGTGGGGACGGGCCCCACGGTGCCCGCGCCGCCCCATGGTGACAGCCGTGTCCCCACGCGCGCAGGCAGAGAGCATCGCGGCGGCCTGGAGGTGCCACGCGCTGCGCAGGGGCAGCGGGGTCCCCGCACGGCTCTGCCGGCCCCGCCGGGGCACCCGGCCCCGCGAGCACCACCGCCACCTGGACCCCCACGGCAAGTAAGGGCCAGCGTGGGGGGCTGGACCCCCCCGCGACACCCTGGTGCTGACGAGCCCCGCGGGAAAGGGACCTGGGGGCTGCGGGCGCAGCGGGCACTGCCAGGTGGGCGCTGGTGCGGCCGAGCGGCAATAAAACTGCTGCACCCACATCGCGGCTTCGGGTTGAGGGGGCCGGGGTGGGCAGTGGGGTGCAGGGGTGTGGGGATGGGGTCCATGTGCAGGCCCTGGCACCCAGGGCTATCGGGCGGCATTAGCACTGTGTGGGGGCTGTGCAGGGTGTCCCTGGAGGGTGGTAGAGGCTGCACCCCACCTGGGACACCTGGGGATCCTGGGGGGAAGCCTGTGCCCCAGCCCCACTGCTGGGGGCCTCCCTCGGCAGCCAGTACCGGCATGGACCCCAGGGGATCCCGGGGAGCCCAGGGCAGGGCCAGGCCAGGCCGCCCTGGGGAAGGGGCTCAGTGTGCGTGGGTGACGGGGACGCTCACGGAGCAGGGGGTCGAGGCTGTGCAGGACACGTGGGGAGGCTGGGGTTGTGCAGGACACGTGGGAGGGTGTGGGGGACACCAGCACCCCCTCCTCACCTGCCAAACCTAGACAGAGACTCCCCTGACAAGAGGGACCCCCCCACACACACCCTTGGGCCGGGGTCCTGGTCCTACTGTCAGCCCTTCAGTGTGGGGGTGACCCAGCCCCCTGAGCCACTGTCCTTGCTGCGCATCGCCCGGGCTGCACAGCTGCCCTCTGCCGGCAGCCACCCCGGCCAAGGAGCAAGGGCGCTGGGGCACCTCAGCCTGCGCGGGACTCCGCTTCCCTTTGCAAGGGGCTGCGGGTGCCCATCGGGCACCGTGGGCATGGGCAGGGGCTGCAGACGTGTCCAAATGGGGCTGCCTCCGGGGTGCAGCAGTCGGGCTGGGGAGGAGCGAGTGTCAGCGGAGTCACTGGAGTGAGCGTCACCCTGGGGAGCAGCCAGCGGTGCTGCTCAGACCCCAGTCCCAGCACACATGACCTCCTGCTCCACACACACACACACACACACACACACACACACACACACACACAGAGCTTTGTCACACGTGTGCACACGGCTGCGCACACTGCCATCACCCAGTGCACATCGCTTATGCACAGCTGTGCCCCCCAGAGACCAAGTCGGACACTGCAGGTAATTTATATATAATATATATATTTACTCTTTAAAAATAAACCTTCGGTCCCCACTACCGCCTGTACAAACTACAAAAATAAACCTTTGCTCTCTTTGATATAAATAACTTAGATGGCGTGGGGGGGTTGAGGGGCTGCCCGCCGTGCCCACGCCTGGCACGGGGACGGGGACGGCGTCCCCGGGGCCACCCCAGCTCAGCGGCCGTGGCCGGGGGGCCACGCGCGCGACAAACACTGCTGGAGTTAAAGTGCTGGGTAGGGGCGCGGGACGGGGACGGAGAGGGGGACAGCGCCTGGCAGCGCTCTGGGGAACCTGGGACACGGAAAGGGCCCTTTCCAGCTGGATCCATCATTGCAAGGGCACGTGGCAGCGCCACGCCGTGCCCGCACGCAGCTCTGCAGGGCCCGGTGCCACCACACGTGGGGCTCTGTGACCACGCAGGGCTCAGGGCCTGCACCAGGATCCCTGTATGTCGGGAGCAGGAGGCTCCCTCGCTCCACACCGCGTCCCACCGGCTCCGTCCCCAATGGGGACACTGGGGCACGGGGTAGGGCAGCAGAGGGGTGACCTGCCCAGCACCCCTGCCTGCGCTGCCACCAGTGGGCAGCCCTACACCAGCAAAGGGCTGGTCCCCTCGCTGCCTGGCACCCTGGGCAGCCGGGCGAAGTCTCAGGCCGAGAAATAAATCTTTTAAAATAAGCTTAAAAATATATATCTCTCTATAGATAGTTTCCCTTTGCAATAAATAAAGGTGGGAGGGTGCCCGTGGCACCCCTGGGCATGATCGGCTCTGGGGTTGCCCCCTTTCGGAAATGGGGGCACTGAGGCCTCCCCATCTGGACACCCCAACATGTAGCATGGGCTGGGGGTGCCCGGAGGTGACGGGGAGCAGGCAGTGACCCCCACAGTGGGGCAGTTGACAGGGCAGAGCGTGGGGCATGGAGCCCATCTTGCCAGCAGCTCCAGAAACAGAGGGAGGGGGGGTTAGTGCTTCCATTTCTGGGGGGGCAAAGGCCTGAGGCAGGGGGACCCCAAGCCCTGGGGGGAGGCACGGTGCTGTGGGCACAGCCCCAGGCAGGGGCACAGCGCGGCCTGCACACAGCTTGCATAGAAACGCCGGCCTGCCCTGCCGCCCCGGCGAGCCCCCTCGGAGGGGACACGGGGCCAGTCCTCCTCGCACGGGACCACCATCGCGAGGGACGTAGCCGCTCCGGCGACGGGGCCACCTGCTCTGCACGCTCCGGCCCCATTCGCTGCCACGAGCTGCTGTGTCGGTGCCATCCAAGTCAGCGACCTGCGGAGAGACGGAGCAGGGAGTCAGCGGGGACCCTCCAAACCCAGCCCGGGCACACAATGTCCCACATGGTGACGCACCCGTGCACGGGGCCACGGCAGTGTCTGTGCCCGTGAGAGGTGTCTGGCGAGTTGGCGCCTCTCGGGTATTTGGCTACAGGCACCAGCCCTGCTGTGCGGCTTCTGGGGAGAGGGAAGAGGACCCATGACCAACTGCAACTCACCTAGCGCCTCGCGCCCGCCCCGTGGCGCCCCAGGTTCTGCAGCTCGAAGGCGTTGGGCAGGACGCTGCCCCCGGGAATGGGCACGGGAAGTGGCTCCTCCAGGCAGTCCGTCTCACTGCCACTGAAGCCGTCGGGGCCGAAGCTGGCGTAGGAGCCGGGCAGCGTGGGGTGCAGGGCCACCGTCACCGAAGCCGTGGCCGTGACGGTGGTGTAGCTGCCGGCCGGCCCTTGCACGTGGGTGCTGTAGGCAGGCAGGGCGGCCCGCGGGGGCCGGGCAGCTCTGTGTGGCCGTGTGCCTGGTGAGCAGGGCTGCGGCGCTGCTGGGTGCGGGTAGTCCCTGGGCACTGTGGGGCTGGGCTCCCCGGGGGGCAGCGGGGCTGCTTGCTGGGCACCGGGTGGCTCCTTCTTCTCCGGGCTGTCCTTGTAGGGCTTTAGCACCTGGAGGGGAGACATGCATGAGTGGGATGTGAATGGTGCCCTTGCCACGGGGAAGGAGGCACATGAAGTCCCGTGCTCTAACCACTAACCCTCACACCCCTGGAGACCCCAACCCTGCAGTCCTGATCCCCCGCAGAGCCAGCATGTGCCAGGGGGTGCCAGGAGGGCAGGCGGCAGCACTCACCGTGATGTGGGGGAAGCTGGGGTCCTTGCCGGCCTCCAGGAGGATGTGGGCCGGGCCGGGGGGCACGACGAAGGCGCCGCGATCGCAGGGCACCCGCGCGGTGCCCAGCTCCGTGTCCGAGGCGTCGGCAAAGGCGGGTGGCCAGGCTGGGGCTCTCCGCACGTACAGCCCCCGCGGGCCCAGGCACGGGGGTACTGGCTCCGCTGGTGGCAGGCGGGAGCTGGTATCCAAGGGGGACGCCTGCAGAGAGAGCGGGTGGCGTCAGGGGACACGGCGACGTGACCAAAGCGGGTGGCCACAGTGCCAGGGGAGTGTGGGGTAGCGATGGAGTGAGCTGGGGATGGGAGAAGAGGAGTGTGGGGTGAAATGGGGATGGGGGACAGTTTGGAGTGAGGAGGAGATGGGGTGAAGTGGATCCAGGGTGAAGTGGGAATGGGGTGAAGTGGATCTGGGGAAAGCTGGAGATGGGGCAAAGAAAGGATAGGGTGAGGTGCGGTTGGGTGAAGCTGGCACGGTATAGGGTGAAAGATGGGTTGTGTGGATACAGGATGAGGGGAATACGGGCCAAGGACAGGATGGAATATGGAGGGGGTGCTATAGGGTGGAGAGTCTACCAGGTGAGTGAGAGGTTGGGGAAATGGGGGATAGAGGTGGGTATGGGATGACAGTGAGATAGGTCAATGGGGGACAGGAGGGTGACAGGGGACAGGATGAGGCAGGTGTGGGGTGAGGGAGGATGAGGAGAAGCAGGATGGGGGCTTTGTACCTCTGGGGGAGGCCCGATGACAGAGAGCAGGACAGGCAGCAGCACCAGGCCATTGAGCAGCCCCAGCAGTGTCAGGATGGTGAGCACGGCAAAGAAGTACCTGCATGGGCCACAGGCAGGGGGGTGAGCCCATGGACCCCATCCCGCACCCCACTTAGCCCCACTGCTGCAGGGGAACCCTCCCCCAGCCAGCTCCATGCAGGAGTGGGTTGATTCCCTTGCGGTCCCCCCTCCATCCTCTGGCAGGCGGCTCCAGGCTGTTTGTCCCACGCTCAGCCGAGGGGAAATGTTTACACTGGGGATATTCATGGTATTTCCTGGCGGGCTGCATTTTCCCTTGCTGCCTCCCCCTCCCTGGGCTTTCCAGAGCCGGCTACGCCCATCACCCTCCCTCAGTTGCAGAGGTCCAGGCATAGGGCCATCGGTTTGTCCCCTACCCCACGGCAGTGCTCGTCCTCTCTGGATGCCCCACGTCCCCATTAGCAGCCAAGGGGGTGCCCCTCTCAGTACCTCCACCCCCAACAGCTTTTGGGCAGCAGCAAGCTGACATCTCCCCCTTGCCATGTGCTGACGGGGTGCCCGGTGCTCACCTCATAATGAAGTCGAATTCAGAGCCAGCCAACATAAGGACACCCAGGAGGGTGGAAACAGCACCGTCCATCACAGGGGCAAAGGTGTGTTCCAGCGCCGCAGCCGAGCGCACGTTCCTGCTCCCCACGGCCGTCAGGAAGCCCTGCAGAGGGTCAGAGTGTCATGTGGGGCTTATTCCAGTGTGCTGCCCTTGCCATGTTACCCCCAGACACATGGCTAACTGGGCTAGGACACCCAGTTGTGGGAACTGGGATGCTCTGCAGCCTCAGCAGGGCTGTGTTCAACTCACCAGAGCCACATGGACAGTGAACTCCACGCCGATGCCCACCGAGGCGATGAGGATGACCACAGGGATGGCGCTCAGCTTGATGCCCATCAGACCCATGATGCCAAACAGCTCCACTGCCATCATGGCCAGGATGGAGACCTGGTGGAAAGTATGGGTCAGTGCAAGTGGCCCTGATGGGTAGCCCTGTTCCTATCCCTCCACACAGGTCATACCCATCTCATTCTCCCTTTATTCCTTCTTTTGGGATGTCCCTCTGTCTCCCGCTATATGGTCCATTCCCAACCCATCGCCACCTCCTAACAAGGTGTCACCAATCTACTTCCATGAAGGTGTCCCTGATCCCTCCATATGAAATGTCCCCAACCTACTGTCCCTTCTATATGGCATTTCCTAGATGCCTCCATATGGGTGTCCTCCCCCCATATGCCTCCTCCATAGGGTCCTCCTCCTCCTTCACATGGCATGGCACATCCCCAAGCCCCTATCCCATCATACAGCCTGTCCCTGGCTACCTGCCCATGGCCCCTTCCAGACAAAGCAGGCACCCAGGGCCAAGCAGTAGGAGGGGAGCAGGGCCAGGTGCCCCGTTCCCACCCGGTGCGAAGGCAGCGTGGTGCGTACTCACGATGATGCCGGCTGTCCAGGGGTTGAGCAGCAGCAGGGTGCACACGAGGAAGGTGCAGGCCAGCAGGATGCTGATGGCCAGCAGGAACCAGTGGCGCAGGCCGATGTACTGCTCCCAGAAGAGGAAGGGGTACCCGCTGGGGTAGCTGAGCACCCCGTGGCGCTGGGCGGCCTCCTGGCAGATGGCCCGCACGCTCTCGATGGCCTCCACGAAGTCGGCTGTGCGGCGCAGCCCGCTCAGGTAGAAGGGGAACTGGGCGAACTCCAGCGGCTGGGCTGCCGGGACTGGGGGGAGACCGTGGGCGGCATGAGGACATGGACAGCACGGGGTGCACGAGGAGCATGAGGGCATGGGCAGGGGGGCTCTGCAGTGAGACACTCATGGTGTGGGGGGGATGCTCAAGAGTGTCAAGGGATGAGGTAGCATGGAAAATGTTTTCTCCGTAGGAGGATGAATGCGGGGTCAAGGATAGTGTGGTTTCTCCATGGAGAATAGTGTGGTTTCTCCATGGGACGAGGGATGCAGGGAACAGGAGGGTTTCTCCTGCTTGTGGGGCAGAAAAGTGCAGGTAGTCGGGGATTTCTCTGTAGAAGAATGCTTGGGGGCAGGAGGGGTGCCATGGGGACCCTGCCACATGCCACTCACTTCGCAGGTTCTCGCCTGTGGTGTCGTACTTGTCATGGATCCACTCGGGTGGTGGAGGGTAGAAGTTGGCCTGGGAGGCGGCGAAGCCCAGGGGGTCGTTGCTGGCCCACACCGTCAGGCAGATGTAGAAGGTGTCAGGGGGGATGATGCCGTTTTCATCCACCAGCCGCCGCGTCGTCAGCTATGGGGAGAGCACAGGCCTGGGCATGAGCGGGGCAGTGGGCACAGTGTGGCACGGCACAGCCCAGCTCAGCTGTGCACCTGTGGCCAACCCAGAGAGATGCTGCATCCCTGATCCCAGAGAGATGCTGGGCTCGCTCACTGTCTGTGCCAGCCCCATCTCCACACACCTGGTTGAAGTTGAAGGGCTCCTTCTTGTTGCCAGTCTGGATGAGGAGCTTGTAGGCCAGCACCCCGTCCTCGGAGCCGTTGCGATAGCTGTCGTGGGTGATGCGCCCGGCTTGCCAGTCCCTGTCGAAGGTGGCCTGGAGCCCTGGGGAGGCAGCACAGGGGGTGAGCTTCCCTTGAGGACCAGGGCTCTGCTCACCCCCATGCACCCCATGGAGTGCACTGCGGGCAAAAGTGGCATGTAGACATGCGCAGGGCTTGACTTGGCATTGCTGGGCACCGTATGGTTACCATAGGACTCTATCCTTGGGGATCCCAGGGATTGCCACATACCAGGGAAGGTGTATCTGGGCAGATGGGGAGTAGGCTGGGGAGGGAGCGCACGGAGAGTACGTTGGAGAGGGAATGCCTGGGCAGGAAAGGGCATGGAGGGGAAGGAAAGGGGCGTCTCTCACCTCGCAGCCAGTCCTGGAAGTAGTGGAGCCACATCTTGGGGAGGTCACGGTTTCCCTCACGTACCACGTACTTGACGGTGCTGAAGGCCTGGTGCAGGCTGAGCAGGGCAGCCTGGGCCCCGGGGTAGTGAAAGCCACCCTTGGTGACGATGAACATATTGTAGAAGGAAAAGTACTTGAACTGGGCTGAGATAAAGGCGTGAGCCTTGGTGTCCCGTGGCACGATGTCCGTCAAGTAGAGCCCGTCATGCACCATGGTGGTGCCGTAGAGACTCAGTCCCAGCAGCGCCAGGAACAGCACCACCACCACGGCCTGTAGGGAAAGGCAGTCAAACACGGTGCCCCTGCCAGCGAAGCGCCCGCACGGCACAGCCGGAGCTGTCCCCAGCTCACCTTGGTCTGGGTTTGCAGCAGGAGCGGCGCGTATTTCTCGCGGGCAAAGTCGGAGAGGCTCCAGCGGCAGAAGGGCAGGGGCACACAGTCCCGCCCGCCCTTGGCCTCGTCCAGCTGGGCCAGCAGGTCCCGTGTGGAGCTGGATGGCGTGAAGACCTGTGAGCCCAGCGGGTCGGCGGGAGGCAGGAGCACCGCCGGCGAAGTGCAAACCTGCGAGGTGGGCGGCAGGACGGTGACAATGTGGTGGCCCGAGGAGTCACACTGGGTGAAGGCCTGCACAGTGGTGGTGATCTGGGTGCTGGTGGCCATGCCAGGGTGCCCGTAGGGGGATGGGTGGGAGGCATGGTTGTCGTTGGCATCTGCAAATTCCTGGGGTTGGATCTGGATGACCCGTGAGGAGCAAGGGCTGTGGGCAAAGAAAGGAAAGGAGAAGAGAGAGAAAAGGAGGGAAAAGAGAAGACATTAAGAGAGATTTATTTGCAGGGCTGTCCCATGTGACCACTTCTAGGGAGGGATACAAAGGTCAGACCCATCCTCTGCCGCCTGCCCAGCAGTGCCCGCGTGCCCCATTCCCAGTAGGAGGCAGGTGGTACCTGTAGAAACAGCAGAGGATGTCGAGCCGGCGTTTCTCCCGGCGGTGCAGGTCCAGGCTCAGGATGGCCGGGAAGATGAACAGCACCATAGCAAAGTTGAACACCACAACCACCGCAGCCTGTGCATGCAGGGACACATGAGAACAGGATACAACTACCCCTTCCCATCCACAGGGAGGGTCTCTGCTCCCTAGAGAGAGATCTAGGCAGAAGCAGGGCATGGGGCTGTACCTGGATGGAGAAGGCACGTAGGGCAGGGATGGGCACCAAGGCTGCCATGAAGAAGGCAATCATGTTGCTGACGGAGGTGAGCGCCACGCTGGTACCCGTGCGTTTCAGGCACTCGCCTGTTCGCTCCTGGAAGGATCAGACATCCAGAGTGATGAGGGGGACTGCAGGGTGCCGGGGGCAATGGGAATTCCCGGTGCAGGGCACAGCTCTCACCTTGAAAGGGATGTGCTGGCTGGTCTCAGTGAAGGCATGAGCCAAGAGGAACATGTCATCCACACCAATGCCAAGGGCCAGAAATGGCAGGACCTGTCAGGAATAGGCCAGCGTCAGCAGGGAGACACAGCCACCACCAGAGAGGAGAGGGGACCCAGAGATCCCTTCTTAGACTCCCTGCCTGCCCTGTACTGTGCTGGCACCCAGCACCTCCTCAAGCACATACCTGTGTGGTGGCTGCATTGAAGGAGATGCCGAGTAGAGAGCAAAGTCCCAGGCCTGAGGCCACGGAAAGAGCCACAAGCAGGACCCCAGCCAGGCCCACAGCCCCTTGGGACTTGGAACAGTCCCATCGCAGCATGGTGACACAGGCATAAGCCAGCTGGAAGAGGGAAGAGGGTTAGTGGGGACAAGGGGGCGAGGGAGGGGTGGCAGGAGATGGAGAGAAGAGTGATGCTCACCATGAGGAGGTAGCCTCCGGCCACCCGGATGGCACTGACATCAGAGAAGGATTTCATGATATCGTTGAGCGTGGTGGTGGAGAAGGCATGGACGTTCTGTGTGGCGTTGGAAGGGATGGAGTCCTGTGCCAGCTGGAAGACATACATGCTGTTACACAGGCTGAGCCCTCCCAGTCCCCTGCATGGCCATCCCAAGAGCCATCCAGGTGGGTGAACATCCCCTCCAAGGGCCACCAGGTGCCCATGAGCTGCATGGAGGCTGAAGGCCAATGCCAGTGCCTACCTCGACAAATTTCCTCTGCCAGGCCTCCAGGATGGCAGCCGCCTTCTCCTCACTCCAGCTGATGTCATGGATCTCATAGTCATCCTTGAAGTGCTCAAACAGCTGCCGGGGGCTCATGAGGAGGAACATGGTCTGCAGGGCCTCGGCGCTGGGGGACATGCACACAACCTGCTGGGACCAGCTATGGCACCCCGTGCTTTGGGAACGGGACCCGCCCTCACCCCTGTGGCTCCCATCCCCGGCATGGAAACGAGGAGTGAATCCAAGTGTCCTGACACCCACTCTCAGCACTGGTTCTTGCTCTTCTCCAGAGTGCTGAGGAGGGGAGCGACGACTTCCCACACAGCCCCTCCTCCTATTGCACAATGTTTCCAGCCAGAGTTGGCTGGGGACCCAAAAGTCTGGTCCCTCATCCTTTGCTCTGACCTGCCAAAGCCGTAAGAAAAGCTGAGGAGCCCTGACCCCCTCCCGCAGCATTGCTCTAATGCACTGCCCTGCTCACCAGCCCTACACACTTTTCCTCTCCTCCCACCCATGCTCTGCAGCTCCCAGCCAGTTCACACAGCCTCGAAGGCTCTTCTACAGCTGGGCTGGGGTCCCTTGGGCTCTGGATGAGGGGACACTGCCCCAAGTTGTCCCTCGGGTGAGCCCTGGGCAAGGACCCAGTCTGGACAAACAGTTGCTCAGGTGAATGTCCGTCCTGTAGCATCAGCTCTTACCTTAGCAGCTTGCCCTGGGAGTCTTTGGTTGTGCCACCCAAAATCAGCTCCTCCTGCCAGCGCATGAACTTCCTGGAGAAGCCGTGGCAGCCCCCGGAGAGCTCAGCTGGAATGTCAGGGTTCTGCAGGCAGAGAAGAGGCTGTGTCAGGGATATGGGACCTGAGCATGAGCCGGAGAGAAGCGGGTGGCTGGGACAGCAACAAGCCCCCGAGACCTGTGCCCATACTGATCCCTTGGGGATGGGACCCACCTGCTGGCTCTGCTTGTTGGGGGCGCTGGAGGGGCACTGGGGGTCTTGAGGGTCGAGGCAGGGCCGCTCCATGTAAGCCTGCCCCACCTCTGCCTTGTCCAGCAGCTCTTTGAAGCCTTCCAGGGACGTGAACTGCCCCAGCTCCTCCATCAACTGCACAGGGTCCAGGTTGCTCCACTGGATATCCGGGCGGCCTCTGTGGAGAAAGCAGCCCTAAGGTTACGGGGGATACTGAAACCCACACCTGGGACTGCCACCGAGAGCCCATCCCACACGCGGGACTGTGCCACGACGTGGGGCACCTCATCTTCCGGCAGCCCGGCGGCCCTGGGGGTGCCCCCGGAGGGCGGGCGCGAGGATGCAGGGGAGCAGCGGCAGCCGCCAGCGCGTCCCCCTTCCCGGGGCTGCGCGCAGGGCGCCGCGGGCCGTGCCCGAGTCAAGCAGCGTGCCGGATCCTGTTAGGCGGCGACAAAGGGCGCGGGGCCGGCCCCGCGCGCCCGCCGCCCGGCCCCGCTTTGTGCACGCAGTCAGCCCGATTACTGCCCGCTCGCTAACGTCTTGATAGAGGGGAGCCCTGGGCACGCAAGGGCTCCCGGTGTCTCTCCCCACGCAGCTCTTCCAGCCCCATCCCACCCCGCCTCAGCTGGCTGTTTTGGTGCTCAGGAGTAGGTTTTGGCTTGCCCTGCAGCTCTGGGGCTTGGGATGGAGAGAAGGCAGAGGGATGTGCTGGGAGCTCCTCACTCTGCTTCACGCTGCTCTGTCACACGTGGCTGGGTGCCTCTGCCAAGTGCGGGCCTCCGTTTCCCTGGGTTCCCATACTGGGTGCTCTGTGGGACAGGGTGTCTATAGGGAGGGGGCTGACATGGGTCCCAAGGACCAGCTGCAGCTTGTCCAGCCCCTCTGGCAAAGCACAGGGCTGGAGAGATGCAGACACACACTCAGACTGCCACAAAACCAGAGGCAACTGCTGGGAGGCATCTGCGGCAGCCACAAGTGCGGGTCCTGGCACAGCAGCACCCACAAGGCTTGGGGACCCTGGTAGAGGGGCTTTTCTGTGGCCTATGCAGGATGCTCTGTTTCCAGACACCTCCGTGCCAGCCCAGGGAGACTGGGGAAGGGAGCAGCATGGGGGCTGCCAGCTTCACGGCATACTGGGGCGCCCAGCTCTTGCGCCAACGGTGGCACCATCAGAGCCACGCTTCCCAGGGCCAGCTCCCAGCCTCACTCGGCTTCTTTTTAAGAGAGAAAAGAGACAAAAAAAAATCCCACCAACAAACCCAGCCCAAAGCTCCAAAGAGGGGAAGAAAAAGCCCTAAGCAAGTGTGGGCTCTGGGGAGAAACGCAGTCTAATAATTCATGAAGACTGGCTGGGCCGGAGCCGGGCGCTCTGAGATTCCCACATACCAACCGGAGCTGCTGCTGCTTCCAAAGAGAGCCCCTTTTATCTGCTTTCGCTTGCTTCACTGAGCCAGGGCAAATCCTTTTGTCTTTCCATAGATTGCTGCTCTTTGTTCCCCCAGCTCCCGCCCTGCTCACCCTTCGGGTGCTAAAAGGGGGGAAGAGAGTCCCCTGGGCCGCCCGCACAGCCCTGGCTGAGAGGTGCCCGCCTGGGTGCCGACTTGCCTGGGTGTGAAGGGAAGGTGGGTCCTGCTGCTGCCCTGAGATGGGCCCTGCTGCTTCTCTGCGCGTCTCATCCCGCCAGTTCGGGACTGGAGCAGGGGATGCTGCTGACCCCGGGCAGAGGGGGCTGTGATTGCCCTGCTTGGCACGGATACATCAACCCTGCTCATGCCTGGGCTGAGCTTCTCTCCCTGTCTGAACAGGCTGGGATGGAGGGAGCCCAAGGTCTAGGGGGTACAAAGCTGGTCCCCCACTTCTGGCTGGCCCTGCTGGCCCTTCCCCCTCCTCCCGTCCCGCAGCAGCCTGAATAAGGCCACTATTTCATCTGTTTGGCAACTGGCAGCTTTCAAAGTAGCATTAGCATGAGAATACGGGGGGCTGCCGTTTGCTGACAATGCACGAGTCTCCCGGGCTCTCCCGGACAAACACACTTGTAAACAGAAGGAATGTGCGGGCTCCCCTCCTCCCGCGGCCCGGGCTCCCCAGCCCCACACAGCCCCACACCAACAATTGCGGCTGTGGGAGGCAGCCAAGGGGGCTTCCTCCAGCCCCGGGGCTCAGCTGGGCATGGAGAGGGCCGCTGGCTACAGGGAAACCTCAGCTCTGCCCCTGCTCCTGGTCCTAGGTCCTCAGGGATGCAGCTTCCTCCCCGTCACCTCAGCCCTGCAAAGTGCAGGGGGGACGAGTATGGACGCAGCAGCCCCCAGGCACCTGCATGTGGCCCAGCCACAGCTCCAATGTCTTTCTGCCCCTGTGTCCCTGAGCATGGTTGGTGCCACGACCCGCTCTGGCAAGGCAGGGCTGGGCATGCTGGGCACAAGCCTGTTGCATCCCTGCAGCTCTGTCCAGGTGACCAAGGCTCTCTGGACAGGGATTTGTCCCCTAGAGCTGACCCAGCAGGGTGAGTGACAGTGACAGGACAATGGTCCTAGGATTCTCCTGGGGCTTAGCAGAACAAGCAGCACAGTGGAGAGACCAAAGCATGGCCCTGCCATGAGAAGAGCAGGGTCTGGCTTTGCAAGGAGGGCTGGAAAGCCGAGGCCTTTGCCAGCCTCAGTGTCCTGCTCCAGTCCCTTAGCCCTACTCAGCCCCGTGGGGTGTCCCGAGTCCCTGGCACCCTGTCACAGCCCCCAAGCACTCACGGGAGATAGGCCGATCCTCCCTGCAGCTTGGACCCTTCCCAGAAGCAGTCCAGCGGTGTCAGGATCACACAGGGGAAGAGCTTCTCAATCATCTGTGGGGTGAAAGAGATGTGAGGAGCTGCAGGGACACGTCAGGCCCTCAGCACTGTCTTGCCCAAGAGCCTCCCTCTCCATCCCCTGCCTGCCCAGTTCCCACTGGGCAGCACCTTCCACACAAAGCTGGAGCTCCCTTTCCAGCACCCAAGGCAGGAAAGTCCCTCTGCCCAGTTGTGGCCCATCCATTGCCCATTTCCCAGGGGAGAGAAGGTCTCTGGAGGAACTTCTCATTGTGCACGTGTCTCTGTCAGTCCCACCACGAACCCCCTGGACTTACCCTCTCGATCATGCCGTTCTCGATAATGGGGACACCTGACTTGTAGCAGATCTTGTTCAAATCCCATGACCTGGAAAGGCAGAGCAGAAGGGTGAGGATGGGCTCCACGCTGCGAGAGCGCATGGGATGGTGGGGCTGGCCAAGAGGGGAGCAAGGCACAGTGGGGGTCCCTGTCCCTGTCCGCAGCCGGACTCACTTTCCGTACAGCGAGACTTGCACTTTGCTGGCAGCCAAAGCAGCCTCGAGGTGGAGCTGCAGGGCCTCCTGCGTCAGGATGTTCTCGCCTTCCCGCTTCGGGGTCTGGATCAGCATTTGGGATGTGTAGACAGACTCCTCACCCAGCTTCTCCTTCGTGTAGCGGAGCTCCTGGCTGACGCGGCTGCCCGCTGCAAAAGGAACCACACGGGCACCCCGTGAGCACCGAGACTGGCAGAGTCACCGCTACCCGGAACCGCGTTAATCCAGGGAATGTCATGGCACATGATATCCCAGCTGCTGCATCCTCTGGGAGTCTGTGCCCTGTGAGACCTGACCGGGCATCACCGGACACCTGCCTCCCCAAGGGCTTGTCCTACAGCCCATGCTGGGCCACAACCCCTCTCCTGCTGGCACGGATGTTTCCAGCCGCATAGAGGCTCCTTGGCTTTTGTTGCCCCTGGAAAACCCCACACAAAGCTAAAAGGTGCACGAGACACTCATCCTCTCCACTGCCCACTCCTACCATGCACCACAGCCACACGCCAGGGATGCCCAACGGGACTGGCTCCTGATGCGGCAGGCAGAACCAGGACCTTCCCAGCTCATTCCTGTTGGATTGGCCCCATAATCCCCCTTCAGGGGCTCCCTGGCACCCCAAAGTGGGCAGTAGTCCAGCCGAGATGCCCTAGTGAGTGCAGTGATGGAGCTGGGGACACACAGACCCAGCTCTCCAGGAAGCAGGACCATGAAACCCCTGCAGACAGAGGCTGCCCTAGGAGGCATTTGGAGACACGCAAGGGGAGGGAACAGGCACCAGGGAAAAGGCTCCAGGGCCCCTCGGCCTCTCCTGGCAGCCAGGAGCCCCCGCAGAGCAGCTCCCGCAGGCCCTGCAAGGCACCGCCAGCACCTCAGCCCCTGCGGGATGCTGCCGGTCCTGGCTGCCTGCCCAGCCCCGTGCTCCACAGCCCACCCATGGCCTGGGCCACGTGCTCGGGCTCCACGAGGCCACCCATGGCCTGCGACACACGTTGTCCCCAGACCACGGGGACAGGCCCCGTGTCACACAGGGAGCCGTCTCCACGCCGGGTGCCTGTGATCCGCGCCGCGGTCGCATGGAGCCCGGCCCCGCCGGGGCTCTGCGGCGTGTCCCGGGCTGCCAGCTCCCTCCTCAAAGGCAGCACCAGGGCTCTGCGTGCAGCGGGGCCCGCGTTTCCGGGAGAAGCCGCCGACTTTATTCACAGCTGCTTCAGCACGGAAGAGAAACCCGCCCCCCCTCCAGCGCGGCTGGGGGCAAAGCCTGGGGTTTTACATCAAACCCTTCTTGGCTCTTTTCACGGAGTTGCCGGGCTGCTCCGGGGGATGGGCACATGAGCAGTGTCCTGGGGACAGCTGCTCTCCTCGTCCCCATGAAGCACGAGGCTCCCGCGCCTGGCCCAGGTGCCAAGCAGGGACACAGGACACTCCACTCACCAAAGTGGCCAGGGAATAGCAGCAGATCCGGAGCGGCACAAGCTACATCCATGAGGCCTTCCCTGCTCCCTGCCTGTCCTTCCCAAGGGGTGATCCCGAATCACTCCTCCCAAGGCCACCGCAGCATGCAGGGCACTGCTGCTCATGGGCACCCCAAAACCCAGAGCACTGTGTGGAGGCTCCCGCCGAGGGACACCCGCCTCGTGCCCGGGGTGGGAAGGGGGCAGCGCGCGGGCCGGAGAGACAAGGATGGAGCAGGATTCCTCCGCGCCGGGACACTCCCTCAGCAAGAGGCCAGGGCCCCGTCGGGCCTGGCCACCGGCCAGCGCAGAGGAGGCCAAAGCAAGACCACAAATAAGAGGCAGAATCTTCCTTTTTAATGACTTATTATATGGGTTTTTTTTTCTTTTTTTTTTTTTTACCCGGAGGGGGGCATGACGGGAGGGGGGCACCCGTATTGTTGCTGGCGGGGCTGGGAAGCAGCTGGTGTCCATCAGATGCCAGTTGCGATGGAGGTTGTGCCAGGGCCGGCGGGGGGGACACGGCCGCGGCCTTTGTGCGTGTCCCAGGGGCCGGCGGCGCCCCGGGCACGGGGACACAAGGCAGGGTGGGTGTCGGAGCAGGAGCCGGCCCCTTCCCGGCAGGCTGGGAGGTCGGCGGGAGGTGCGCCGAGCTGCTCGGATCTCAGCCGCGCCACCCACGTAGAACCCGCAGGGGCAGGCGGGCGGCGGACACGAGCGGAGCCGGGGGACACGCGGGGGGGACACGCAGCGGGATGGGGACGGGGGGGCGCATCCTGCTGTGTGCGGGGTCCTGCTTCCCAGCGGGCAGCTCCGCGTATGGCCGAGCACGGCCGCGGGAATAACTGCACATCTGCAAGCACAGAGTGGGACAGGAGCCCCCCAAAAAATTAAAAGAGGGAGGGAAAAAAAAAGAAAATAAAAAGCCGTCCCTTGTAATTAGTGTTAATTTGGAACAGGGCACTGCGAGCCGTCAGCAAGCTTCAAAGGCAGCGAGGAAGCCTCAAATTCCAACACCCTAATTAACCAAAGAGCAACATGAAAAGACAAGGCAGCGCACACAGGGGCTGCCAAGGACACTTCAAACGGGCGCGCGCCCGCCGGGCGGCCCGGCCGGGGCCGGGAACGGGGCCGGGAATGGGAACAGGGCGAGACGCCCCACGCGGCACCGAGCCGGCCCGGCCGCCTCCGCGCTGCCCAGGGCCAGCCGAGGGGGCCGCCATGATAGCAACAATGAGCACGTTAATGAGGAACTGTATGTAAATTCTTTTTTACTCCAATTAACAAAGGGAGCCCTTGGCTTTTTTCATGCAAAGGGCCCTCTGGTTCCAATCAAACGCCCGGTCCTGCTTATTAACAACGCGCCTCGGCTCCTCGGCGGCGCCTGGCTCTGCCCTTCCAGCACCCCCTGCCCCTGCGCGGGGCTTCGGGAGCGCCGGCTCCGCGCCCAGGGCTGCCCGCGACCACTGGGGCCTGGGACAAGCGCCCTCCATGGGGCAGGCACCAGCTTGGGTGCTATGGGCCACCCAGCTGATGGGGACGTGGGGCGGGTGGGCGAGCACAACCAAGCGGCAGCACGAGGGGACGGGGCCCCACCGAGCGCCCCAATGTCTGTGGCGCTCAGGGGATCCTGCCACGGCCGCAGGGGCTCTGCAGGGTCCCCTCCTGCAGGTGCGGGTGCCAGGAGGGGCCTGTGGCGGCAGGGAGGCCGTGCGTGTGGCTGGCTTGCGGCCCCGGGAGCCCTCCTTACAGCGACAGCACCACCACAAAACCAGAGAGCAGGGCAGGGCGGGCGCCACGGCCCCTGCCCGAGCTCCCCTTCCCTCCCGGCAGGGCCCGCGGGGCCTCCTCCCGCAGAGCCGAGCGCAGCGGCCGCGTCGCTCAAGGCTGCTGCCGCTGCTCGAGCGGGGAACACCCCTGCGTGGGGTAACAAGCAGAGAGGGGGCAGGAGCACTGCGCCCGCCTCCACAAACAGCCTCACGCCCTGATCCCAACCTCCGGCCTCCCTGGGCACCCACAGGGCTCCAGGCTGCCGTGACAAACCCGCACGTCCTGGATTTGGGCAGGACCTGGCTCCGCAAGCAGGTGGCGAGGCCAGGGCTGCAGGTGACAAGGCCCTTGCAGGGACCGGCCCCTCTCCACGCTGCAACACCCATCACAACCTGCCAGGGCCGGGCAGCCCCCAGACCCACATGCAAGGCCCTGTCCGAGCAGGAAGGCTGTGCCCATCTCGGGAAAGGCCATGGGCACAGGGAAAGCCGCTGGGCGAGCTCCACAGCATCCCTGCTTCCACGGGGATCATGCCACAGTGACAGGGCACACGGGCTCCCGGAGCCGCCTCATGCAGCAGGGCCACATCCCCACACGGACAGTGCCCTCGGCAGCCCCATCCCGCCCCGCAGGAGGGCAGGGAAGGGGGTCCCGCGGTGCCACGTCCCGGGGACGCCCCGCAGCCGCGTCCTGCGGGCGGCCGCTTCCCCCGCGCCGCGCGGCGCGCAAGCCCGAGGCCACCTTCAAAGTGTTGTGGGGCGGATTAGCTGGATTAGGGAGCCTCTGAAAGGACTCACGCTGCTCCGGAGGAAGTCTCGCTGAGGGCTCGCTAAAAGAGCCATTTTTACCTGTCCCGGCCGCTACCGCCAGCCTTGTGAAAAGCCTCCGCGGCCCCGTCCTGTCAAAACATGTCCGAGGGGCCCCATTGAGCGCCACGGTGCGGGGCCGGCCGCGAGACGGGGGGCTCCGGGGGTGGCAGATGGGTGTCCCCGGCGGCCGCGATGAATGCGGGTTTGTGGCTCCCTCGGCGTCTCCCGGGGCTTGTTCTCTAACAAACCGAGCCCAACAAAGGCGCTCGCCCAACGCCTCGCTAAATAAACACGGCCCAAAGAAGAGGGGCCTGCCTTCAAAAAGCCAGCGACGGAAAGGCCTCAAAAGGCCCCGTTTGAGGCCTACTCCCGCTCCGCCAGCCCCGGCCCGGCCCTTTGTTTATGGCGGAGCTAAATTAATGTCTTTATTACCCCAAATCCCAAAGCGGCCGTTCCCAGTGCGGCCGGGGAGGGGGTAGGGCAAGGAGGAGCCGCCGAGGAGCCCACACGGCCTCGGCCGGCACCGAGGGGACAGCGCGACCCCGGGAGAGGGGGAGAGCAGATTCGGTTGGGAACTATTCACCGCTAAGACTCCTGTCAGCATTGACATAAATTTCCACTGGTGTTGGCATTTAGGCATTTGCCATTTCCATATGTATAGGGCTGCCTGTACTAATTATGCTAATCACCCCCTCTGTTGGCTGCTGTGAAAAATGGCCACATTAGGCACTCCACTGCTTGCTAATGTCACTTAATGTGTGGTTGAAACATACATTCATCCCGCTCTGAATGGTGAAATTTTTCCACATTGCTGGCTTCATTCAGGCAAGAAATGAATTTTTTGAACTCAGACCACTTTTCCAGGCCCGAGGGAGAGGCAGATAATAAAACCCTCTTCTCAGTCCCTCGCGCTGCCGCACCCCCCCATCCGCCAAATAACATTTGAAACGCAAAAAAAAAAAAATAAAAAATAAAAAAAATCCCCCTCCCCAGAGCTATGTATATGTCGCAAGTTGGAAAAAAAAGAACTTATTAAAAAAAATCAAAGCAAGAAAAATAAGTTTAAAAGTAAAGATGAAGAAAAAAAGATACGTGCAGATAAGCCACAACCATCTGAAAAAACTCTCCCAGTCTTTTTGGTTAATTAGCAAAATTTTCCAGCCCAAAAAGCCAACCGAGCTGTCAAGGAAGGGAAAAGCGAGGGAGATTTCTCACTCTCCTCCCAAAGATAAATAAATAGAAGCAACGCGCCTGCTCCCCTTCTTTGGGAAGGCAGGCGCTCCTCCGAGTCCCACCGAGAAGAAAGGTCCTTTCAGAGCCAGCCGAAGTTGCGGGAGGGAAGGTGCTTTGGAGCAAACGTCAAAGTGAAGCGAGCAGGCAAAGCGGATTTTAGGATAACGGGGCGGAGGGTGCACACAGCGATCGTGGCGCCCCGGGTACCTCTCGCTTCCCCGAGTCCCTCAAGGGTTGGGATGCGTCTCAGCCCTTCTTGACACGGCAAAGAGGGTGAGAAAAAGGACTGCAGGGTCCCGAAAGGAAGCTCCTGCTGAAGGGACCAGCACTGGGGACCCCGTCGCGCTTGCCCACCCTGCCATGGCTTTGTCACCGCACCAGGGCCCTGGACAGTCCCTTGGGACGTGGCAGCGCTGGAAACCAACCCCCAGGCGCCAGGCCGGTGTGGGCAGCCACTGCCGCTACAGCCAGGGCTGCCGTTCCCTGCCCCGCGCACCATTCCCTGCTCCGAGCACCGATCCCAGCCCCGCACACAGCACCGGCGCCGGCTCAGCCCCGCACGGCCCCTGCTCCCGTCCTGCGCTGACGCCAACTGCTCCCCCCCGGAGCCGCCCGCGGCAGCGACCAGACCACCCACCTCTCCCCTTGCCCACCCAGGAACAGCCACGCACCCCGTTCCCGCGGGATGGGGAGCGGGAGCCCCGCAGACATCTCCCCCGCGCAGCCGGGGGGCACGTGCGGTCGGGAAGGTGCCTAATCCTCATCCACACATTTTCTCTGGGGCTCGCAGCTCTCTGATGCCCTTCTCATTGCACGGATGCAGCCAGTCCTCTTCCCTCCTGCCTAGGAGGACAAAAGCTATTGCCGAGGGGGGAAGCGGCACCGTGCTCCAGTGGGAGCAGGAATTCCCTTCGCCCCCTACCCAACATCTGCTTTTTGGCCTCCCTCCCTCTCCCCTGCACGTTCGGGGCATCTCTGACCCCTCCAGCAGACAGGCAGGGGCTTCTCCAGGGAATGTCGGCAGCTCTTTGAGCGCGCGACGGCCGCGCAGGGCGCTGGGCTGTTCCGGTTAGGAATTAACCCGGCCTTCCTTTGAACCAGCCCTGGGCGCTATAAATCAGGCAGGCCCATTCACCACCCAGGGCTCTGCCCTCGCCGAGCTCGCGCCCCAGCCCCTTGGCCCTGCAAACACCCTGGGAGAGCCAGGAACAGCTGCCAGGTGTCTCGAGGTAACTCAACACTAGCAGCGAGCCGGGATTTCAAAGCCTCTGAGTGGCTAATTGCTTTGGAGGAGCCTAATTGAACATTTCCACAGTCGAGGCCAATTTATGGGGTGACACAGGCTCCTTCCACCTCACAGGCAGGGATGTGGGGCAGGCGATAACCCAGGGGCACAACCAGTCCCCCCCAGACAGACCCCAGCACTTAGGCACCAGTGGGGCACACGGATTTGGGGCCTCCTTCCAGCCCAAGTCAGGGGATCCCACTTTTTCCTTCAACACCCCAAGCTGCAAGGTCCATCCAGGCTCAGGAGTCCCACTCTGAACAGCTCTAACTACCCTCAAAAGTCAGTCTGCAGGGCCAGGGCAAGTGGGGCTGCCCCTCTACTCTTGCGTGGGGCACCCAGCAGTGCCCGCTCGCTCCCTGGCTCCAGGGGGCTGGATCCCATCCTGCTGCAGCCTCTGCCCAGCCTGCGGCGCGGGCAGCCCGGCCTGGGCCCCGCTCCGCTCCTGCAGGGTTGGGATCTCACCTGGGCGAGATGTTTTGGGTTGGAGCATCACCAACCCACATCCCTCAGCGTCTAGACAGAGGCGGGTGTGGAGGTGCAGACCAGCTTCAAAGGGTCACTGGAGGCCTCCGTCTGAGCCGGGGAGTCGGCTCCTCTTGGCTCAGCGGTGCCAGGCTTGGCATGACGGGCTGGGCTCCCCAGCGCGCATTCCCTGCCCCCTGGATACCCGACAGCGCTGCCCCACGGCTGGTGCAGAGCACATTCCTAAACACCTCTCCCCACACACACACTCCGCACGCAGCAGCCAGGGTCCCCCGGCTCTTCTGGGGCTTCCAGCACTTTGTGGGCTCAGCTGACAGGCAGAATGTCACAGGAGGGACAGAGCAACACGCACCAGGCCCCGCTGCGCGCGGGGGCTGAGGAACCCACACGCAGCAGATGCTCACACTGCAACCATCCGCTCTGAGAAACAGCCCTGCTCCCCAGGGCAGCCCAGCGCAACCAGGTCCTCCCGCCACCAAAAAGTGCATTTGCCCACTGCGTTGGGACAGGGGTCCAGAGATTAGGCAGAGATTCAAAAACACCAAGAAATGCTTTTATCCTCCCAGGAAATGCAGGAAGAAAGTCCAGCAAAGAGGAAGATCCCAACGGATGGCTATGGAGCAGGGAGGCAGCCCCAGAGCTACGACGTGACACAAAGAGCCTCCACAAACCAGCAAGTCCTCCCTTACACACGCTGCCCTACATGAGGGCACCAGGAGCCCTTGAGGGCTCCAGTCAGCAGCCCGGCCACCGCTCCCAGCGCCAGGAGGGATGCCAGGAAGATGCCCTAGCCACAGGGGCCAGCATCCCTGAGAGGCTGCAGGGCCACGCTACGTTCCTGGAAAAGCCCTACTAAGCACAGCCATGGTCCTTGCTGTCCCCACACGGGCCAGGAAACGTGTCACAGAGCAGGGCTGCAACGACAGCCAGACACTTCCAGCCCCACTGTGACACCTCTGTGCCCGGCCTCGGCCCCTTCCCTGTCTGCTCCACACCCCAGCGTGCCACAGCTACAAGCCACTGGTTTGTCCACGGTGACACTCAACACAAGCCCGCTGCAAGCACGACGATGGCCGGGGTCCCCACCACCACCCCCAAACTGACAGCAAAGAAACACACCAGAGCCAGAGCCCGCAGCAGGGAAAACCAGGGAGTGCTTCCCTCCTCCTTCCCGCTCCGCTTGCGTCGGGAACTCTCCCTGGATCTTTGCTACGTGTTGCAGAGCAAAAGGGTGATGGAGAGAGGTTGGGGGGGGACCCCCCGGGGTGGGGAGCAGGTGGGGGTACCCAGGCATTTGTGGGCACGGGCACACGTGGGCACGAGCAGCCAGGCAGCGCAGGGCCCTCGCTGCTTTTTTTCCTCCTCTAAATTAAAAAAAAAAAAAAAAGGGGGTGGGAGAGCAAAGTTGCTTCTATTGTTGAACCGAATCCAAGAGTAGCTGCGGACCACACAGGGCGCGGGCGTGGGGGAGGAGGCCGCGCTCCCGCACTAAGATGGCTGCACCCCTGCGCCCCGCGCCCCTCCGGGCGCCCGCACCGGGCACCCGCACCGGGCACCCGCACCGGCCGAGCGCCCCGCGCCGGACCCGGCGCCCGCACAGCCGCCTCTGCCTGCAGACCGCGCGTTCCCCCAGGCAATGCGGATTTGCTGCCGGCTGCTCGCGCTCTGCGCGGGCTCCTCTCCCGGCCCGTGGCAGGGCTGCGCGGTGCCCGGCTGCGGCGGGCAGCCCGGCCGCGGCCGCGCGCGGAGCGCCCAC
>JAVCKT010023382.1:9775-20532 GCA_032273925.1 Rhynchotus rufescens
GCCTCTTATCAGAGACGCACTTATCCTGGAGCGGCTGTGAGATGCCTGATTATAATAACGTCTTGCCTATTTTCCATTCCTGCTCTCTTTGCAAATGTCCATTTGTTCTTGAGAAGTGCTGTAGTGTTTCATAGCTCTGTGCACAGTCTCAGTGGGAGTGCAGGTAAGGCTGCCTTAATGCAGCTTTATAATTAACTGCAAGGTATTCAGGCAAACACCTGGACTATGCAAATATCCCATAAGCTGTAATTCTGCTGCTACAAAGCTGTGAAAAGGGGCGATTCTGCTGTCAAATTGAGGCATTTATCAAGTTTGCAATGACACAGCTTAATGGCCTGATTCCAAGTCACGATCTTGCTATACTGTCTACCCTATATTGTAAGTGAGGTTGAAGAGCCTGTCATCTAGATGGGCAAGATGGAATAGAAAAATTATATTCCTTCCAGAAATAAGTCTTCAAACTTGGTAGACTCAGATCGAGTCTATGGAGAAATACCAGCTAGATTCAGCTGGAAATCTTAGCCTAGGGGCCTAAGTTCAAGACAGTCTTCCTCTTGAACAGCTCTCCCAGCTTTTCCAAAGCAGACCTTTCCCTGAAATATTGTTTCAGTGGTTATTTGCTTTCTTTTGCTCTGTTATATTGCTTCAGAAAATACTCAGCCACATGGATTGCTTGATTTGCTGGATGCTTCACTCTTTTATATTTTATTAAATCAATATATGTCATTTTTTCATCATAAAATAGAACAGAAACTTCCCTCTTTAATACCATGTTGTAAGAATAAATTGAAGTGCTTTTCCCCCCTCTGTAGTATCAGGAAGAGAGTTAATGTGACTTGAAAATATATATTTCAGATTCGGTCTTGTCTAACTCTTAACTTCCTTTGCTCTGTCCCTCTCTCCCAGGATTTTGTATTTGGGGCTTTGGCTCACACCTGTGCATATGTGATTTAAGTAATAACATTTTAAATATCTTTGGTCCCTTTTGGATTGCATGGGATGACATCTGGTTATTCCCTCTTTCTTTGACCTTGTTCTGTAGCTATGAGAAGTTCTTTGGAGAAATTCACTTTTCAGCAGTTCACAGTACTGCTTTTTAATTACCAGGGAAGAGGATCAAGCACATTGGGTGACTTGAGACAAGGAGTCAAGCTTTAGTTGCTGGAGGGAGAAAATACAACCTTGTGGTTTAGATCTAAGGCTGCAGAACTTGCCTTCAGTCCCTCTTTTTGTGGGTCCTTCAGTATCCCAAAGTCATTAAGTCAGGGAGCTTAAATTTCCCTGTCCAGCTTAGGTGTTGTGAGGATAAATTAATTGATGTAGATGAGTCATTCACATGCCCTGGGACTATGGGTTATTTAAAACCTAAATTTATCACTGAAGCCAGGCTTTTCAAAGGGCTCAGCTTGGCTTTTAAGCTCACGCCAGTAGTTGTCTTACCACTGTCATTTAGGATTTGTATCACAATTGTGCCTAGAAGCCTACATGGTCATCAATAATGTATTACACAAAGGCATATTATCCAGGAGTCTTGCCCTAAAGAACTGGCAGTTAAGTCAGAGGCAATAAATAGATATGAAGAACCCAAGCAAAAATGGGGAGAAGATGGCAACAGATAAATGTGCAGATGTAAGGGCATACATAGTTGCACAGCTACTCACATGCTGGTTGCATTTTGTCCTTTCTAACTGATGTGATCCTGGCAGTGGGAGGGCAGGAATTGGCCACAGGGATCTCAGCACAAGGCATTCATATGTACAAGCACTGCCAAGGGAGAGAAGACTCGAGCATTCCTGAACACTTCTACAAATGAATGGTGTAGGCCTGTGTTGGTGTAGTGCAGCTGGGAGGTCAGTGTGAAACAGAGATATGTGATCAGGAACAGCCATGGAGGAGCCTCTGTGTTAAAAGGGGTAATGGACAACCAGTGGAGGCGTGGCTGTGATCACAGCTTTGAGCCGGGTGGGGATCCCTGTGACAGCATCTTAAACAAGTATATGTGTGATAAGTGGCACAAGGTAATATTTTTGAAGAGTAGAGAGGAAGGGGTTTCTGTAGCAAATTTCCTGGCTAGATCTTTGCCAGATTACTGTGCGAAGATGGATCTTTCTGTGCACCGCAAAGTGTATTTCTATCCTAAATTGAATTATTTTAGGTGTCAGCAAATGCCTGCTAATATAGTGATCTGTGCTTAATAATATAGTGATTTGTACGTGGGAGATTCACTCTTCACATTAGTGTGCTATTGCATTCAGTGTTGAGGCTAGCTGGAACCACTCATCTTCACTTCATGGTCCCATGTGGACTTGGTTAACTTGCTCATGAGTGGGCAATTAAATAAGAAGAGAGACCTTGTCAGCTCCAGGCATTAATATAAATCTTGGTGCTTGTAGTACATTTATATGACTCCCCCAGGTGTCTCTGGACTTGTAATAGGCTCTCTCACTCACAGATCCTCTGGGATATTGGCTGCTCAGTCTTGCTTGGTAGCTCTCTAAATAAGAATTTGCCCCGTGAGATAACCAGCAATATGTTTTTCTGACAGGTATTCAGGAAGCATAGATGTTTGTCCACCTTGCTGTGCGTAGGCATTGCCTCATATAACAAAAGATGCTCTGCTGGGGAAATAGATTCATGTATAGTTGGTAGCAGATCTTTAATCTGAAATTCATCTTGTTCAGATGCAACTTAACTTTATAGTGACAGAGAACTGTCATTTCCCAACAGCTGATGCTTGTCTTTTATGAATGAATTTGGTGATTTTGCTTCTCTTCAGAAAGAGCAAGTGTCTGCATCATATGGTCCCTTATCGTGGGTGGATGAATGTTCAGTATGGTCAGTATATTTCCTACCAGGATTCCAGTAAGAAACTATTCATAATTTCTTGACTGTAATTCTCAAAAGATGCTAGAGATGTAAGATCCTGAAGTAGGCACAATCCAGAGGTTTTAGTAGCCATCCTTATGCTTAAGCCTTTGCTAGTGATTACTTGAAGATCCATGAGCTAAATGGATCAGGGGCTTTGAATTCTCTCCTTTCGTAAACAGTTAGTCCAGGGTAAGGTGTGGACATGCTGGAACAGAAGAATGAAGAGATGCTAGACTTGATTCCCTCTGTGATCTCTTTTCAGGGACAATCATCAATTTTCAGTGTTTAGACTGGTCAGCTACTGCCTTTAAACATCACCAAATTGTTTATGTAATATCATATGGAAACTGGGAAGAATCCATGGCTAAACATTGATAAACCCTGCAAAGTACTTGTTTAATCTCTTGATATGTCCAAATGAGGCAGAACTCTTCCTTTCATTTATCTTTCAGCTGCCCCATACTACTATAAATAATAAGTACCAGGGCATAATTTTGTTGTTTACACTGGGAGGGAGAGGTGGGGCCCAAGCCTTCATTTCTGTTCTTCCAAGTATCTCCGCACTTTCCTAGCTTACATCAGGAAGACTGGCCTTTTGCGGTGGAGTCATAAAGCGGATCTGCTCTCTGGGATTCCTTCCCTTTCGCCCTTCTTCCTTCCAGAGCAAGCACTAAGGAAGTGTCCATTGGAAGAACTCACGTGTTGCCATGTATATACATTTTTAGATTAGATGTGTTGTGAAATCTAAAATAAGGTTCAGAGATTGTTAACAGAATTGAATTTTGTTGGTGGTTGATACCTCTGTAACTATATAAAAGGTCATTGCAGACTGTCAGTGTTCATTTTCAAAGCAAGAGACTTTACTGTGATAGGATTCTGTTGAGGTAACTATTTCAGTTATACCAAATGATTGGTGTACATTTCTTCCCTTCAGCTGATGAATGCTCCAGGAACAGAAAGGGAGGCTGCCCATGCTATATCCTTATTGATCTGTGGTGTCCAGATATGTTCTGAGAACAAACTCAGAGCAGGCTGCAGCCAGTCACAGACCATTACCGTAGGAGGCTGGATGGAAGATAGTGTCAAGGACTGGGAGGTTGATGGTTTTTTTCCAAGTGGAGCTTTCAGCATTAAGTGGTCAGGCATCTCGCTGTGAGTAGCTGGCACAGCTGTTCGCTAGCACTTTGGGCTCAATTTTGTCTTTGTGTCCATGCAAACATTTTGTAGTGAGGATGATGAGCTGTATGTGTGACTATAAAGGCAGAATTTAGTTCAAACTATCACAAGATTGTTTGTTCTCTTCCTCCCCCCACCCAGGACTTTTTCACTTGGCTAAGCTTCAATATGGTGCATACTCATGGAGCAGTTTCATGGGTAGTCCCATTAATGGTGACAGGGAGGGAGGAAGTCTCTGAATTAAGTGAATTAAGCGTGTGTATGAATAGGTGGATGGTAAGGTCTTATTGTGTGCTAAAGTCCCAACACGAATGTGCTGTTTCTCTTGTAGGAGATGATTTAAAGAGAAGGTGCTGTTGTACAGATGCCTGGCTAAGTGGGATTTCTGTCTGACCTATGAGTGAGTTGTTCCCTAATTTGACAGAGGTGTAAATGAGTGACAAATTACAGACAAAATGTGCCAGGAATATATAATGTAATTAATTAATATGTAATGTAATTTAAAGTAGTCTACTGCTTTCAAATGCCTTTTGAAGATTTATAGTGAAAGAGACTTGGTTACCTGCAGTCCTCTGAGTATTGGGCTTTGAATATTCATTCCAGACATCCTTCCTGATTGACTGAAAATCCCAGGAGGCTGCATAGGCAGCAACGGTAGTTGCTGCAGGAGGTTTCCCGAAGGCTGATGCTGCCTGCCTTTGAGATCTGCAGCTCAGTAGCTACTTGTCCTCCATGGTAGGAGGCAACACTGCTGTATCATTTTTTTTGTATTATCAACATATTTCTTTAAGAAGAGAGGTGTTACTATTGTTTTCCCTACCTTATGCATCTGGCAGATGGTTTGGAGAGGTGAAAGTCTGAATCGGTGTCTTTTTGTAAGCTATTGTGTGCCCAGCATGGGGGACCCATGCTGTTGTGAGCATTCAGCATCCCTGCAGGTTGCAGTTCGCACTCTCAACGCAGTGCTTAGCAGTTCACTTCTTGCCGTGCTTTGTGTGATTTGTGTTGTAGCCACTTTCTTCATAGGGCTCATGTGAGTTGCAGCCTCCTTCATTAAGTGGTCGTCATTCAACCCCAGCACAGCTCTGTGAGATAGACTGAGAGGGCCTGCCCCAGGGGAAGATAATCTTGAAGTTTCTGTCAAAACTCAGTTTGTTTCTCCCCATCCTACTGTCCTGTACAAGCTTTCAAAAATGCCTGTATTTCTCTCCATCTGCGTGTCCTTTCCTGGGGCTGCTGCTTGTCTCCCTCCCCTGGTTCCCATGCTCCTCTCCCCACCCGAGCACAGTAGAGAGAGCTGCTCACAATATTCTCCCTTGCTCAGCCTACCTTTGCATTGTGAAGACTCACGTCTGACATTATCTGAGGCTACTGCTACAAGGAACCCTGCCCAGGTCCCTGGGCTGGTGTCAGCTCCCTGCAGCTGGACTCTCTGCAGGTGTGATATATGGACTAAACCCTAATAAACCTGTGGTGAGCATGTGCAGACCTCGGCATTGCAAGGGCAGGTAAAAAGCTGCAGCTTTAACAGCTCTATTATGCCAGAGCGTGCTGGCTAGTCAGATCTGCACGGTTTCTGGCTGTGCTCTGTTGATTTTAAAAACAAGAAAACGAGCAAATCCACTTGAATTATTACATGTAAGACGATGTCACCTTTGATATAATGTAACACAGTGCATTAACACTCTTGTTAACACTGAAGTTCTTTCTCTCCTCTGCCATTTAGAGGGAGAGAGCATGTCTGAAATACAGTAAAGTGGTACCCAAGATCATCTCTTCCTTCTTTTGTTAAATAAGATGATAAGAGCAATTTTTTGTACATGAAGGTGGGAATGTAAGATGCAGCTGAATAGTGAAATTGGTTGATATTAGCCCTGAAGAAAGAGCTTTGAGAACTGTGTTTAAAAAGAGAGAGAATTAAAACAGAAACCGATAAGAACAGGGTACAGAGTTTCCTCATGTCATGGTAATGGAGATGATGATCCCACATTAGCTCCCTGAGAGGTATAAAAAGAAGCAAATTTGGAGACTTGAGGTTGGACTCTGCAAATGACTAGTTAATTTATGCCTTGGGGATGGTAGGTCAGATGTCCATGTTGCTGTTGGTCCTACAGTGGCTGCAAGTTAAGGACCTTGCTAGCACAGTTTGCTCTGGAGTGAGATGTAAGAAATTGAGGAGGAGTTTGCAGAGGGCAGCAGTTGTGATGGAGCTGCCTGCTGTCAGGCAGGAGAGTTATTGCATGGCAAGGTCTCCCTGGAGAGCAGCAAGTTTTGACAGGAATGGGAGGGATTAGAGGGTCTTCTCAGATGAAGTCTGCTTTGCTATTCTAATTACAAGTATTTTTCCCACTTATTTCCTTAGTCAAGTGAGTGAATCAACAGTGACCCTCGGTGGTTAGAAATAATCAGTGCCTGCTGGTCTGTCATGCACAGTGTTTCCTTGCTTCACTCTGTCTGTCTGTCTCCTGTGCTCCTGCAGTCAGGGGTGCTGGCCCAAAGACTGGATATCTAATTGCATAACTGATTAGAAGTCTTCTAATGTAAGCTTAGATGAAGAGTCTTCTCAACGTAAGCTTTTAGTAGGGCCCTTAAATCTTGTTCTTGAATGTTCACATCACATCTAAGATGCCCTAATCTGTTCATAGATGCATAGCATTATCCTGTGTGAGTTGAAGAACAGAAACAAATCCCTGTATGCCTCCCTTCTTTTTCTCTCCTTGACTACTGGTGAAGGAAAATAGCATGCTAACTTTTGGAAGGAGGTATTCTTAAGGCCTCTTTGAATCGATGCAGATATCAACTCTGTAAAGAATAGCATCAGGCCACAACCTGTTAACATGCCTCATTTTATAGGCATTTCTCTGCTCCAGCAGACTTTCTGGCTTCACTATGTCTGGATGTAGCTGTACAGCAAAGGTCCTCAATGAGTTGTTAGTCTGATTGCTGTAATTGCTGCAATGCTTTTACAGTCCAGCATTCATTTGTATTTGTCCTTGAACCTGGGGTGTACTTCAGAACAGGATTTAAGTAGAGTCGCCACCTGTTCATTTTTTTTTTTTTTCAGCCAGGCAATCTGGTTTTTGTTGTTGTTTTTAGTATTTTAATAAAAAGCTCGTCAGCAGTAGTCAATTTGTTTCCCTGGCTGGCATCTGGTTTCTGACTCATTTTCCAACCAAGTGGCAGCCCTTCCTCCTCTTTGCATCTTTGCTTCCAGCTGCTCAGTATAACATGTAGCACATGATGTGGCATCACTGGAAGCTCTACTTGGCTGTTTGGATCCAACCAGAGCAGGATGAGCATGGAAGTATTGTCTCCGAAAGTAATGGGATGCACAGGAGCAAGAAGTTTCTGTGAAATTTTCTACTTATTCCTGCTGCTCTTCAATAAAATCAGTTGCTGTTGCATCTTTAATGTATATAACACATCAGTATGCAGTTAGAGATTATACAAAACCTGTTCATAAAAGGCACAAAACCAGGGACTTGACGTGCCATGAAAGCGTCCCAAGCATTTGCTATTGCTGGTCTTGTTTGAAAACGTAACTGTTAATGGCTTACCTGTACCTGGGTTTCTGTTGGCAGGGACCTGGACAGAAAACTTGAGAATTTTTTTAATCCTCACCTGCAATGAGCCTTGTATATGTCTGACCATGCACATACATATCAATTTACAGCTGATACACAAAAACTGTGGTGAGGTTTGGAAGGTGGAGGTGGAAGAATCTGCAGATTCTGTTTGGGAATCTGCTTTTCCCAAACTCTAATGCTAAGTGATTTTAGTTATAAAATTTGTGAGTTTTGGTGTTCTCCTGCACATATCCTCTCTAATCTCTATTTAAGAGAGAGAGAGCTCTGAGGCAGATGAGGGGATAAAAATACTTATCTATCGGACGGGTGGACATCGGGGTAATGTGTTGTGGAGCTCTCCTAGGAGACCTGGGGCCTTGCCATTTTGCAGTTTTATTATTTCTGTTTTACAGATTTTTGTTTTAGCCTAAACGGTCTCTGCTGGAGCTGGCTGCAGCAGTTTGTGGAAGAAAATTAGGAGTTTGGGGACTTTGCTGTCTGAGATTTGTACTGCAAGCTACTGCTTGTATTGCTCCATAAAATACATGTGTATTCACCATGGCTCTGATGCAGACATCTAGGGAGACCTGTGAGTATTGTGTTTTGAACTGTGATTTCCAGCTGAGTCATTCAGAATTAATAACTATTTTTTAACCTGAATTAGAATTTTATATAGTAGATAACCAGTTCCCTTTCAAATCTGTCTTATTTCTGAAACAGCACTTAGACTACAACCTAAATTAAGATGAGAATGGACGTGGGAGAGCACTTTGACTTGGAATTAAACAAGATAAAAATTAAAAACCCTACAGTGATGTCAAACTAATTATCCAGGTGCACTACTTATAAAAGCTTCTTTTATGGAGGAGGGTTTTATGAGATTGTGCACATGTTAATTAAAGGAGGAATTGTTCACGTTTAAGTCATGTCTGTCGTGTAAAGCTGTGAAATAGCTTAATAACAGTGAATAAGTCTTGTTATTAGTTTACAGAGATATCTTGCTGCATGTTACAAAATGTGTCAGCCCCTACCCTGGGCATATGGATTCCATCCCCAGTATAGCTTTATAATACTAAGGACAAACTTTGAGCCTTACTTTCCTGCTGCGCTAAGGGGAAGTGAGGCAAATGCCAGTGCTACACCTGGCAAACTGGTGTCAGCACACGAGCTCTCAGCCTCAACTTCTGAGCTACAACCTGGCCAGTGCAGGAGCACAGGTAAGGACTGCACTGAAAATGACCCTGTGCATCTTACAGCTTTTAAAGGTATGGATTAATGATCAGAGCATGCTGTAGTCTTGCAGATTGATGTGATTGCAAGAAAAATCACTAATCTGGCATCACACTGACAATTTGAAGTGTGAACTCTTGTAAAATTGCTAGGGTGCTCTTCTGAAGTACATCCTTGAGGAAGTTTCTTCTGTGTCTCACTGTCTTCAAGCAGAACGTGCTTGAGAGAAAGGTAGATTAAACTGAAGCCCCTCCAAGGCACTTTTTTTTTTTTTGTTTTTTTTTTTTTTTTATTACAGAGCATTGAGGTAGCGGTGCTATAATTGTGTGTATGTGAACTGTGTGTGAGGAGAACAGTCACAATCATTTTATCATGAGACACATTCTCTGAGCTTGCAGTTGGCCAGAATAAACCAACAGCCCATGGAGTGCCTTTTTATTTTGTTTCTAACCATGCAAAAGGAACTAGCACTTTTAAATGGCTCTGTTTTTTAGTGCGCAAATCGGAGAAAGTCACTTTAAAACTTCCTGACTCTAGGTATTTTCAGAGCCTTAAGTTGTGCACTGACTCGCTAGTAATAAATTCCCTGAAATGCAGTAGGCCTTTCATCTTTATATGCTGTAACTTACTCAAAGGAGGAAAATAATTATGGCTTCTTGTTTAAAGGAGTATTGCTCAGTGTACCAATGTTTAATGACTTCTTGGTTAAATACCATTCCTAGCTCATCACTTTTGAGCCTTTTAATTGTACAAGATGCTAAGAAGGAAAAAAAGAGAAGAACAAGAGAAAATAGAAGTAGTTCTAAAGCATATATTGCTGTTTTGGCACGAAGTTGGACAGCAGAAGAATTGCTAGTTTTGTTGCTTTAGGTATCTGCAGAAGTGCTGTCATCATCACAACTATAAGTGCCAAGAATGCCCTAAAACCTCTCACAACCTGTCTTGCACAGTGTTCCCTTTGCAGTTGGCAGTCTCTGTAGGACACATGTCCTGCTACAAGCCTTTGCACTCTCCCTATGGGTCTCTGCATTGTAAGCCATGTTTGCCTAGTTCTAGCTGTTCTTACCTTGGGACTGAAAACATAAGAGGTGCCAAATACCTATCTCACACCAAATATGTTCCTTTTTTGCCCTCTGATTCTTTCCTCAACCAGTAGCCTGTCACCTTGCCAGCACTTCTGTTCATTGGGAACTTCCTTTCCTGCAAACCTTTCTACTGCTGAAGTTCATCTTGGTCCCCTAAGGATAGCAAAGCAAGAGAGGCTTGTGGTTTACAGCCAGTCTAGATGGTGTTTCCTAAGACTGGTGTGTCATGGCCCTACATAAGCCTGCAAACCTTCAGTAGAGACAGCTGTACTTACTGCTTAAAGCTCACGTAGTAGGGACTTGCTGTAAGCTAAAGGGCTGGAATGTTCAATGGTGTAGTACATATTAGGCCCCAGTTGGCTAAGGGAGGCTGTTTCCCCTTCCTGTTGCTGGAATTGAGGCAAGTGTGTTGGCCTGTGTTGACATTTCATCTGGCTGCAGCCTGTTTTCTATCTCATCTGATGCTAGCTCCTGCTTTTCCCCAGGCTCACTCCAAGGGCAAGCTCCCAGCTGATGCAGCTCGGGCAGGGAACCTGGTCTGTGACACGTCCACCTGGCCAAGCTCGAAGGCTTTGAAGTGCCCCGGAGCACTGTTGTGTATCGGTGGTAGTCTAATGTCTCCTAGGTTTGGAACAAGCTGTGTGTCAGACTGAGGCGTGCGCTTTGTGTTAGCAAGGGTACAGAGTCATACTTTACCCTTGGGGTAGAAAACTGGGAGGCTGTGGTGACATTATACCCGAGACATTGTTGCTTGCAAAGATTAAGAGTGTCCAGTTCCAATGAACAGTGTTTTTTTGTGAAAGTGTAGGCAACTCTTTTCACCTGCCTGATC
>JAVCKT010023382.1:20632-35305 GCA_032273925.1 Rhynchotus rufescens
AAGGTATAAAATCCAGTGTGGATAGGATCAAAGGTCGAATGAAAACCATGGAATAAAACTATTGCTGCCCTTGGCTGTACCCATCTCCATCCCTGCCATTGAGATGCTACAGGAGTACCCACTTTTGGGATATTGTGCAGATATTCCTAATACAGTCCAAATTTGTTCCTACCTGGCTCTCCCCTCCCTCAAAGGCAGGGTTAGTGTTGATATGATTCTCCATGCCTATTTTTAAACAGTCTTTAGGTTTCAGGGTTATCATGGTATGAAGCAGTTTGCAACCCAAGACCATCATTTTGCTCGATACAGGTGAGATGCTGATATCCTTTTCCTTGGGTATGGTGGTAGGATCTATTGTGGAAAGCTACTTATTTGCTGTTGTATTTGACAATAAATGCTAACTGTAAAATCAACTTTATGTTAAAAAAAAAAAACTTGCACTACAGTAAGAAAATTAGAAGTGATTTATGTGAAGAGCTACAGATTATTTGAAGTTCTAATGTCTGTTTAAAACCATTAGTTAATTGAACATCACAAAGAGTTATAGGTCTGATCTGCCAAATGCAAACAGTGTAATAGTTGTTATTTATTTTACTCGTTTAAATTCTGGTTTTTAGTCATGTTTATTGACTTAGTAGCTCAGAGTTTAGGGCTTTTTACATTTCACAATAAATTTCCAGCATTGTGCTGAGTAAAAGAGGGATGAGTAAGACTTCTAAAATACTTCTCTGTGTGTCCTCATCATCCTTCTGCACTGATGGCATTGCTTCTTGCTTGATGACATTGAATTGTTGTCACTGCAAGAAAAGTGTGTTTTCAGGAGCAGCTTAGGCAGAGCCTATTGCTCTTCGGTACTGTTCCATCTTTAGAGCACAAATGGTACTTAAAGCTTTGAATCAAAGTATGGTTTCCAGAGGACCTTAAATGATTTAAAAGTGCAGTTCCCTTTGACTTCTAGTCAGACTTGGTGTTCCTTAATCTTGGAGTTATTAGGAACCATTCCGTCTTTCTTTCCCCCAATGGTCTGTTGAATCTGCCTCTCTCAAATATTAACAGGGCTGCTCTAACTGCAGGGTCTAAGTACAGTCCAGCCTGAAATATGTTATCCTGCCTTTACCAGCCTGGTAATGGCAAGGAGATTGGCACCTCCATCCTCCACCTGGAGAATTAAGACATGAGGAAGACAGAGCACCTTGCCCCTAGTCAGACAGGCCTGTTGAAGCCCAGCGAGCTGAGCCCAGTGCCGGTTCCCTGAGCACTGGATTGCTCTTTCAGTACTCAGGCATGTTCTGACATGCTTTGCTGAGCCGGGGCCTTGGGGTCCTCCTGCAGCCGTCTGTTTGTCTCTGCATGTAACTGTGTGCCAAATTGCTGAGGTTTTGATATCAACAGAAATGTTGGAAATGAAATCTCTCAGGGCTGCATCCTGATGAATGCTTGTGTTTGCTGAGGAAGAGAAGGAACAGGCAGAGGAGAAGGCATTTTGATACCCTGTTCCACATGTATTTGTGATTTGACTGAGGATTGCAGACAGTGTAAGAGCTCAACTGGTTTCTCAAGATAGCTCTGGCCTGCCTGTGTGCCTCTGAGATTTCAAGGTGGGAATATGGGTGCATCTTGGTGCTGCTTTTTCTGTGTGAAAATAATTATTTCTGAATAATTTTAAACAATAGAAAAAACACTAAGCATATTAGAAATTTAAAGTACTTTTAACCGTTGTTTTGAGTTTTTGGTTGCTGCTGCTGCTTCGTAGTCCTTGATTAACCTTGTTGTTTTGTGTTGGCTTGACAGTGTTGCATGTCTCTAGGGCCCTGTGTTTCAGTTATCTGTTTTGGGCCAACTGAACAGCTGTTGTCCTCTGGCAGGATGTTTTCCTGAAACCAAAGAGGTGGGTTTGCTGTATTTTTATTTACTTTAAATCCTGTCTGGCAATCAGCATGTTACACTTACCACGTTCTGAATATATACAATGGCAAAATAATAATTTGTTTGAAGATTGCAAAAGCCCAAATAAGGTTGGGGGAAAAACAAAACAAAGTAAGAAAAACCCCAACATCTTAAGGGTGTTACAAAAACTACAAAAAATATTTTCCTTAAAGGAGAGGGAAAAAAAAAGACGAACCTAGTCTGGATTGCAATCTCAGTAAAGAATCTCTTTGAAGCTTGAGATCTTAAATCATTCCTTTGCCTACAATTTGATGGATGGTGTATGTATTGTGAAAATGTCAACTGGATTTGTATTTAAGCAACTTTTAGAAAAGTATTTGACCTAAAAAGCAAAGATAATGTCAATTTGTTGTTTTCATTAGTGCTGTATCACTTGTATTTCTAAACACAGAAAACTGAAAACAAATTACATGAAGTAGACAGTATTTTCAGAGTATTTGCATTTAATTTCTGTCATTGCAGTCATGAGCCAGAGTCCCCCAGTATTTCTTGGTTACATGAAAAAGATGTACTTCCTCTCCTGTTTTTGCAGTCTTTCCCCTATATAGGAGGACTCTCGTATCCCACTCCAATATTTGGATTCAAAAAATGGTGCTAGAGAAAAACTGAGAATAATATGGAAGTCCTGGCACAAGAAGTTGAATATGTTAGGTGCAAATATGTCTTAAAATGGAGAATAAAAAATCCTTGTTGGCCCTGGATGAAGCAAAGAAGTTGCAAATTGGATAAATAGGGGATATTTTGCTGCGAGGCCACCACAGAACTTGGTATGAATTAGCAGGCCTAAAAATAATGATGCTGGAGGAATTGCTCATTTTGCATCAGGGACTTCTGCCATGTCCTGCAAGCACCTAATTCTGTGGTCTGTGCTTTATTAGTGAAAGCTGGCAGTGCTGTTATGTGATTATATCAATCACCGTCTCTGCACTTCCTACCAGGCCTTCCATCTGTGAGCTGCTGCCAGGAGGAATAACCGTGTACACAAGCCTTCCCAATGGTGCTTTGTTTTTGGTGAATTGAATTAATTTTTCAAATATACACTCAATTAGCACCGTCTGCTAATTCTAAAAATAAGTTTATTGGGTAGTCCAAGTCGTTGTTACTAAGGCATATGGTATGACATTGTGTCAGGGTTACTAGTTGGGTGTTCTTTATTTTGTGTGTGTGTATATGTTGTGTGTGCATATGTGTATATGTTTTTGTAGAATATAAAGCAGAACCAGGCTCATTCCCTGCTTCCTGTATGTCAGGATAGCTCCATTTTCCTGATAATACTGTATGGATTTAGGCTTGGGAGGATTTGCGCCTTGTAGTATAAAGAGACTAAATAGCTATTCAGTAACCAGAAGTAGACTTAGCAGGTTTTCAAGAGGAACTACCACGATCACTTGGCTTTCAGGTGAACTTGGACTACAGCCCCTCACTCAGCAGTTTCCATATCAAGTTGTTGGTTTTGACTTCCACCGAGGTGCAGTTTGGAAAAATCATGACACTTTCATAGACAGTGTGAAGTAACAGAGGAAGCATTGCATGCTTTGGTAATTTGTGGCAGAGGTTCATTACTTTTCAAAGTAAGTGGGTAATCTTTCCTTAGTCTGTATTTTGCCCAGCTTCAACTCGAATGGCTCTCGTTGTGTCTGTTTTGTTTTAACACTTTCTTTCTGTTACTGGAAGTCAGCTTCCTGCACGGATGGCTTCTCCAATCTAGGCAGTTTTAAGGCTTTCGGTATTAAGGTCCTTAAACAGGAGAGCAGGTTTCATAGACTTCCAGTAGGACTGGTACTCCTCAGACATTTTAGGTCACTTCTCAAACTCTTTTTTTCACCTTCATGTTAGGTAATTTGCCCTTCAAGTTGTCTTTTAGCAAATTTCTATGCCCTCAACCCTTTGGGATAGTTGACCATGATTGGACTATTGACTGCAGGACCTATCAAAATCTGAATGGCTTATAGCCTTGGCAGTCAGATATTACACATCTAAGGGCTCTTTTTTGTGAGGCAAAAATTGAATGAAAATAAATCTATGAAATAGGATGAGAAGGAAAGTAAGTAAATCTCTTTGGATTCTACATCCTCATTTTCTGTGGTAGAAAATACTTTTGTTCTTGAAGCACATAAGTCAGGCAGCTTGTTATGTAGTGTAGCCTTGTCATATGTGTGTATATATATGTGTATATAAAAAATGAAATACTTTTGCCTTATGACATTTTGTAATTATTGCCTTTCTTGGAAACCAAACAAATGGCTTGCTATCCTTGATGTTTTCTGTTAGTGGGCAATGCTGTGTGTTCTCCCTTGGAATCAAATCTGCTCTGAAAGGAATATCAAGGCCAAGTGGAGATGTTCCTGTTGTGGGTTTTTTTTTTTTTTTTCCCCAAGCTGCTCCAAAGAGACTGGCAAGGAATGTAGATGACTTGAACCTTGTATAACTGGGATGTTGAAACTGTGGTGGAGAAATTGCTGTTGGCCCATCATCCGGTACTGCTCAGAAAGAAGTCAGGGGCATCTATGTTTTAATTGTTCAGATTTAGTTGAGGTAAGCTGGATGCTCAGCAAAGTCATTCATTGACATTCATTTTGTCCACAGCGGCGTTTGTGCTATTGAAGTAAAAATCTGGCACAATCCTATCATGGTGGCAAGTGCTTCTACTTAATCCAACCTCTTGTGCAGAAGCCCCGAGTTTACCAGCTGGAAGGTAGCAGATAGGACAGAAGAATGTGATTTGGAAAGCAACCTTTTAAATGATCTGGTCTTGCCATACTCTTCTGGAGTGATTTTCTGCTTTTTAATGTGGCAGAAATTGTTGAAGAGCTCTGTGGTTATGGCAGTCATTTGGTGGATTTTTTTTCATTCTTCAGAACCTTTTAAAATAGAAATGAACAGTTCTGCTGCTTGTTGTAATTTACTGAAATTCAAATATTGTAACACATTTTAGAAGCATGTACTGCTGAGCTGAATAAAGCTAGCCATGGGAGAATGTGGTGTATTTGGGGGGAGGTATGAAGGGTGCCAAGGGGGAACTTGAGATAGGCTAGCCCTGAGGAGAGGCACTCCTGCCTGACATGCAGTGAGTGTGCTTGACAAGCTGCAGGCTGAGCAGCGAGGTTAGTAGATGACTTCAGTGCCTATGCTGATCATTTTGTTTTCTCAGGCTTTACTGTCACAGATGTGGTGAGGCTATAAACACTTTAATCTGTCTCCTTCTTAATTCAGAATTTGGAATCTTCTCTGCCCCATTAAATCCCACATTTAACTTTATTTTGAAGAGTATTAGTCGTAGGAGCAGTGTTGGGAGCAAAAATGGTACATTTAGTTCTGCTGAATGGATTTGCTATTGGATTGACAGCCCCTGTCAGTGTGTAATTGCAGATTAATGGGATGTAGTGTGTCATTATGGCAACTCGATAGCACAAGTTGCAGAGCAGCACATGAGTCCAGGCTTTCTTTTCTTGGTAGAGGAGTCTATTCTGACCTGCCTTTTACAATTTGCTCCCTGATCTCTAGTGGCAAAGAATAAGGATGTTTACAGTTCAGGAGTTTAGTAGTCTCAGGAATATGGTGGAAGTGTAATTTAAAGGAGATGAGGAAGACCTGATTCAAAAGTGGAGTGACAGAATCCAGTAATATTCTATGTATGGAAAGCTTCACACTGTGAATTGAGCAGTCTTCTCCTGCACGTCATCTGCCAACCCAAACTGAACAAAAGAGAATTATTGAGCTTTACTACCCAGTCGTGAAACCAAGGGAGGGGTCATAGTCATGCTCTGAAAAACAAGGGCATTCCATGAATGCATACCAGTTTTTGCTTGTGAGTAGGTACAAAACCAGCTATTTCTTACTAATGGCAGCAGAATGAGTTGTGTGTGGCACACTAATGAAATTCTCTCTCTTGCTTCTGAGTTGGGAGGTCTGTATGATTCAAAGCTGATGGCATCTCCGTCTACATTATGCCCATTGGCATGAATGTCTGCTATAGATCTTCTTAATAGGCAACTTTTAAGTTGTCACTCTAGGCACCTTGTTTTTAAAACCCAGTTGTAAATGGATGTATGCCTGGGTTATTTAAGTAACTTCCCTAGTTAATGCTGAGTTGAGCTTCTATTAGCCAGCCCTTGCTGTTATTGAATATTGTTATTATACTGGGGCTGTAGTTTGGTCCTAGAGGAGAAACAGAGTAAGCACTGAGATGGATGCTTTAAGCAACTGTATTCCTTCCTTGCTTTGAAGGATGCCTACACATCATTTCAAGGTGGCGTTGGCTTTCAGCATGCTGGTGCTGGGCCTCTGAACTTCACCTGACCTCCCTCTTTATCCCCAAGTCTCCATGCTGGCTTGTCTCTTCACTCATGTGCTGCCTTCTGCAGGAGATTCAGCCAGGAATCGCTTTCCGAGTAGTGCGAGTGCCTGAGTGCAGGGGATGGCAGCGCTCCCAGGGTGACGTGGGTTTTTGCCTGTGCCGACTGGCACAGCATTAGAGATATCAACTTGTGGAATGCAATTCAATAAAATGGATTCTTTTTCTTTAATAAAATATGGAAAAGATTCCTATGGAGGGCTAGACAGAGAGGCTCTCTGACCAGCTTTGTGTGGAAGAAATGCCAGCCTTAAAGAGACGACTTGGAACGCACCCAGTGACACGCACGGAGCTGCATCCTCTGGGCAGGCAGGGAAGCAGCAGTTGTAGTGCCTGTGAAGGGAGGAGAGGAGTGAGCAAGCCCACAGCTGGGAGCTTCAGATGTATGTGACAAATCCCCTAGGAACTTTTCCCTGTGTTGTAAAAAATATGGTTTGTATCATGTTGTTTTCAATGCACTGTTTGCTAAGCCACTTTTTTTTTTTTTTTTTTTTTTCTTTTTGTGGTAAAGACCCTAGCATAAGTATTTCAGATATCCAATTTGTTTGTTACCACAGTAAAAGTGAACACTAGTAGAGCTTAGCCAGTCTTTACTCGGATGATACCAAGTCTGTGGTTGTTGCTGCTGACAGGGCTGCTTTCAGGAAAAAGAAACACGACTATTGATAATAGGCCTTGATACAACCTTAGCGGGGCTTCTGCATGAGACAGGGATTGTAAAGAGCTCTCTTCTGTGCAGAGCTCAAATACTCCAATACCCTGCTTGGGATCAGGGTCTGTGGAAACAGCAGTGTGCACCAGGGCTCTCTTTCTCATGCCTGCATAAGCTGGTTGCCTAGTTAAGGGCAACGATTCAAACTGTTTTATGCTAACCCCAAAAACTTATTTTTTGTAACTATAAGTAAGTTATTTTTACAAAAAAGGCTTTGCAGGCGGTGCTGTGGGTAACAACATCCAGCATGGAGCAGTGATGAGTAGCTTGGGGGTGTGAAACTCTTTTGAAGGCACTTGGCATCTGAGAAAGCAAGTCCCTGATGGCCTCAGATTCCTAGTGCATGGCAGAACTCTGCCCCTCGCTCAGAGTTTGTTGCAGATTCTTAGGTAAATTCTTAAAAATTGTATGTGGATAGTAATGTAAATGCCTGCATGTTAATACGACAGAACCATCAGCCTGCTTCAGAGAAAGTGCCAAAATCCTAATAATGTCCTTCATTTAAAAGGGAGGAGACACAAATTCACCCCTAGAATTAAGCAAAGTATTTATCATTAGCACCATGCTGCCAGATTTAGTAGTATGAAAGTATTTCAAGCGCTGTCATCTGTAATGCAAATGTTGATGTTTGATTAATAGAGAAAATAACATGAGCAATTAATCCACAGGGGAATAAATCGCTGTAAATGTAAATTAGATCGTCAAAGGATAAGCCACACAGAAATAAAACTATCCCCAAACATGGTTAATTATTGAATTTCCAGTAAAAAGGGAAACTTTAAACAATAGGGTCCTTGGAAGATGTGTAAAACAATTAATCAAAATTCTGAACAGAGTTATTTTACAATCCCCACATTGATTAGCTTCATTATAAATATAATGGAGGTATTAATTCTACCCAGGATAATATCCTGTTTTAAGAACAGATCAGAGCTGTAGCACTAAGCTCATTCCACTCTGATTTATGCACACCCTATTTCTGTTATGCAGTTTGCTTGAAAAAGCCAGGAGATACCTGCATGCCTTTTTCAGAAGTTAGCTCCCACAATGATTCATATTACACCTGCATGTGATCTAATCACCCTAAGATACGGTGTTGGCAGAAAGACTGTCTTGCTGGTAAGGGCATAGAATTGTGTCAAAAATGGATTTCTCTTCTTGCTCGCAGGAAGATTTCCAGGTGACCTCAGACAGGTCATGTTACCCTTCTGCAGCATGTTCTCCACCCTCATTTGGAATGCTTCAGCTTTCTGATGGGTTGCATGGAATCATTAAAAGATCTCCATTTTAAATAGTGCTAGAAAGCTCCTCTTGTAAAACCCTGGTCACTGTTTAAAAGCTCAAGATTTCCTAGCAAAAGAAGGCTTATGTCTCACCAAGCGCCGTTAAATGCTTCACTGATTTACTTCATATTTAAAAGGTAAACAACTCATTCTTAGTGATCTGCTCAAGAATGTGTCAATCTTGCCTCTTTTTCTTAAAACAAGATGCAGTGTGGTTTACTGCAGTAATTTAAGTACATTTTGTATGGCATCGTGGTGCCATGCTGCATGCTGCGTAGAACTGACCTTTTACAAGGCCAACTAGGGTGTGAGCTCCATGGCTGGAATGAGTATTTCAGAGAAGAGTGCCTCAGTGAGGAGATAAAGATACAAAAAGCATCATGAAAACAAAAGGCACAAAAAGGTAGGAAAGGCAGCCAGAAGGCCTGCAGGCAGTTGGAGCCTTAGCTGTAGCATGAGTTCAGAAGAAACTGAAAGCAGAAATTTTGGATATGGGGCTGATTGAGAGCATTGAAACCAAGCTAAAATCTAGCTCCAAAACCCAAGCCCAAATCCAAGAGCTCTTGCTGTTCTGTTTCTCCTTTAATTAAGAAGACAAAAATTTGTAAATATTCCATGCATAAATAAGGTTCTTTCCAGGAAATACAATATCTGTCCTTAGTTTCTATTCCTGTGAGAAACTACTCGTCTAATCTCAGATCTACGCTGACTTCTTCATTAGAAGATTTATGTACTAAATCATATAGTGTTTGGTCTGAGCTTCTGTTTGTGTGTGACACAGTGCAGATAGTCCGGAGTGCTGATTGTGTTGGGAAGTTGGAAGGTCACCTGTCTTAATTTTTTGTTTTGTTTAGATAATTCACTTCTGCTAGAATTTTGTCTGGTGCCACCTAGCTGCTACAAACATTGAGTGTTTTCTGGTTCTATACAATGATCAACATCTTCCCACTGCTTGAAGTTGTTCTCCAAAAAATTAACCATTGCTAAGATTGTGTATCAGTAGTTTTCCTGTTCCAGAACATTTTTCTGGAGTTTGGGAGTCTTCTGTGAAAGAGCATCAGAGTTGGGCTGATGTTGTAGTGTAATCTTTGATGGTTGAGAAGGCTACCTGATGGTAAATGATTCTTCATGCAGTCAAAATGCTTTGAGGCATTTCTTGCAGGAATCTAATTAGAATTTTGTATTACATTCCTTTGCGCTTTTGAGACTCCAAAGCCGGATTTAATGTCTGCAGAATATATACAGAAACCCTAGAAAATGAGAAACAAATGCCTACTAGGAAAAACCATTCTTGCATCCTGATGCAGACATTATCTCTTAAAAACCAACCCTTCTGGCTTGATTCCTGCATACAGCACTGCTGAATGTGAAGAAACCTGGCTTTGACTAACCCTTTCTTCTGTGCTTCTAAGCCTTTGGTTACACAAACAAGTCATTCTCAATACTGGAAGCACCCAGATTTAAGCAGCAGCCCTTTTATTCTGTAATGAAGAGTGCCCTAAGAAGTTGTCTTCAGCCTGAGGAATAAGAGCAGTGCCTTATCCTAAGGACCTAGGAACTTAAGCAGAAATAATAAAATATGTATTTTCTTTAGCTTCCTTATGGTTCTACAGAGAACCCTGAAGAAAGAAAGGCAGCTGAAAAGAAATGAATTTTGGTAAAAGGTATTAAAAACTAGCAGAGAGGGAGATATATTAATGCAGGATACATAAGACAGTTAAGCGAGAGAACAAGCTGTGAACCCAATTTATGCCTGTGGCATGAGGAAGGAAACGAGAAAGGTGGCACTCAGTAGATTCCCTCAGCTCCTCATAAATTTCAAAGTTGCTGCCTTTCATTTTTAGTAGTCTGTAAAATGCAACCCTGGGACCATTAGATGATGTGCTGCTGAAGGTGATAGGAAATGAGAGAAGAAATTTCCTCATCCCAGCCTTCCTTTCCCAGTTCTGTAATGATTTGTCAATCACATAACTAGAGGTCAGATATATCTGCAGGCTGCAGTGAAAGTGTTGGCTTCCAGTAAAGCACGTGCCTTGGCTGCTGCTTTCCGAAATACCCCTGGGGTGCCAATATCTGGGTGCACAGTGACCAAGCAAGGGATTTAATTTTTCAGTACCCTCTGTGCAAAGTGACTGTTAATTTCTACATATTTAATCGATCTGTTTAAAAAAAAAAAAAGTAGTTGCTGTTAAAACAACTCACAGGCTAATTAATTCTCAGAAATCCATTTTAATTAAGGGAAAGAGAAGAAAAAGAATGAGAAGCTGTGTTCTGGTGTTCCTGTTGTGGACTAGTTGACTCAAGTCTGGAGAGCTGGTGGTTGGTTCTCATAGTGGTCCTCCTTAGGAAGCTGGTCTTCTGAACCATTGCCTAGTGCGTCCTTAGTCTGGAAACTCCAGAAGTGTCATCATATAATCCCTGCTCTTCAGCTGATCGAGTTTTAGGCCCAGATTTGTTCATCTGTTGATTTCACAAGTCACTGAGAGGCTCCTGCTCCCTGTTGTTGTGCATTCATGCAGGGGGCAGTGGGAGCAGTGGCATCACCTTATTCATGCAGGTAAGGTTTTGGTAATCCTTTCTGCTCTTTCTTGGCCATCATAGCAAGCAATTTTTTTTCTTTTCTTTTTTTTTTCTTTTTTTTTTTAATCTTCTTTTTCCAAGAGGGTGCTTTTAAGCAGTTCCTGTCTACATGACCCTACCAAGCACAGTTTTATAGAGGATAGGAGAAACTGTCTTTTTAAAGGAATAAAGAATCATTGAAAGTGATTCCCTAACACAGGGGAGACAAAACAGTGCCTTTGGCTGAATGTTGTCGGCAGCTGATCTGAGCTAGTGGACTTTAGTCACAGTCTTTCTATTAAAATTGCGGGGTGGTGTGAAATGTTGTTGGTTCCACTTGGCAGGAAGCAGGGGCAGAGTCAGCTGTGCTAGCAGTAGCTGAGGCTCTGGGTGGAAGTTGCTTCCTTGAACAGTAGGTAAGCTAAATCAGTTTAAACTCACTTTTACATGAGTGTTTATATGAGGTTTAAAGGCAATTTAGTCTAAAGGCAATTGATGCTTTTCATTAACTTCAGTGAACTGTCCTCAGTGCCAGCGTAAATGGGGTCTCATTTCCTCCAGATTGCTCAGTAGGTGACTCCAAGCCACTTTAACACTCCTCTTTCGGAGATTCAGCTGATCAGTTGTGTATAGATTACCAAGTGCTTCAGGCTTTGCCATGCCCCCATGTGTCCTTGAAGGCTCCCTTTTCTTGCTGCTGTGTTTCCAGTTGGCCCTGGAGCAGTGTGTCCTGCAAGTCTTGCTGCATCGTCAGTGCCGTGCAGCCTGCATGCATCCCTGCCCTCCCAGCCGTTGTGATTCAGGATTGCTGCTGCTCCTCTTCATGGGAAACTTTCACTGGTACAGCCTGCATAGGTCGGGTACCCTGGCTGTCTTGGCTTTCATGTCAGTTTTCTGGAGCCCCTCCTGACCTGGAGGCCTATGGAATGGCTTGGGTTTCCTCGCCAGCCTGACAGTGCGTGCCCCTCCTTCCCCACTGTGATGGTGCGCCTCCGCCGGGTGATGGTGCTTGAGCTGAGCACTTGCTGTTTCTCAGGGAAGTCACCCAGCTCCCCCTCAGTGTTGCTCTTCGTTGATGGAGGCCCCACCACCTGACGCTCCCCAGCTGAGGCAGAGAGGCTCCACATGTGCACATGGCTGGGAGGTCACGCTGGCATGGGAGCTGCTGAACTGGCTCCTCTGGAAGCGCTCCTGGAATTGCATGTTTATATGGAGGTAGTCAGCACCCAAGCAGGTGTGGGGCTTTCTTTTGTGCTGCTCCTACTGAATAGTAACCGTAAGAGTGATGTTAGTGGGGGAGATAGATATAGAAGTACTTTACTGCTCCAAAACAAAGCAGTGTAACTTGTTTTTAAAAAAGGGCAATTGTTTCAAAGTTGTGTGAATCAACCCATGCAGTTTCACTCCCTGGCATCACAATGTTAAGAAAATGAGTCTTGCGCTGTCTAGAGAGTTTTCAACTGAACTTTTAATAGTTTTGTAATGAGATGTTGTAAAATTCATCAGGTAATTGATCTATGTATAACCCAAATGTTTCTACCAGAATATGTAGGTGAGCAGCAGTTGGTACTAATTAAATGATTACTTCCATTAAGTTGAGGATAATTACTGCAACTTAGATAACAGCAAAAGATATGTTGGTAATTTAACCAGCGTGTGGAGTTGGCAACAGTGCTAGAACAGCAAGGTGTTGGAAACAGTGCCGCGGAACAACTTGAGTGTAAGGGATCATCTTTCAGTTGGCTGTCAGATATTTAAATTAAAAATGAGTATATAGCTTCACATTAAAGTTGCAATGAAAACCTTGTATGCTTTAGTGAGATTGGTAGATTGTGGTTAGAACTGGAAGGGAATTGTGTTTTTCATCTTGAGAAACTTCTAAAGATTTAAGAACTTGAGTGTACTTTACAAGGTCATAGCAGGTCTTGAAGCACAGCAGCAGTGTGCAAGCTCTGAGGAGTCTGGCTGCCTGTGCTTACAGCCAGCTTCAGAGCCAGGCTTTGTGGTGCTGAGCTCCAAAATTAAGCATGGGCAGCTCTGCAAGGGAAGGGGACTTGGGAGCTGAGTGTGACAGCAAACAGGCAAGGTAGTGCCCTTGCTGACCAGCTGGCAAGCCCGTTGGTGCTGAACAAGAATAAGGCAGATCAGTGTTGTCAGCCAGGGGTGACCGAGAGTCTGGTCATCAGCAGGCAAATGTGTGGAGATGAGGCAGGTTTGAGATCCAGCCAGGATGTTATGGTTAGAATCCGGAAGGTACAGGGCCAGACATATGCCTGTTTGAACTCGGGCAAGAACTTGAGCTTAAATGCAATTCCATAGCCAAGGAGTGAAGGCTTTCACTTGGTGCAGTTAGGTTTAAGTCAAAAGCTTCTAGGTTTTTCTTTGCATGCACAAAAGAAAGCTGCAATCTCTTCACCTGATGTTGCCAGCGGCCGACTGACTAGTGTGCTCTCTGGGACTGCGGAATACCCTAATTCAAGGCTCAACTTGTCGTCGTCACAAACCACAACTCGAACCCACATTTTTCTACTCCCCAGGTAGATAACCTTGATTTCCTAGGCATTGGTTCTTTTCATCAAGGATTGTTTTTCTCCTAGCTTTAGATCTGAAATTTCAGTCTGGAGTTGAAAAATCTTTGAGAGCCAGGTATAATCCCATGAAAACTTTGAACAAAAGCCTCTCTAATTTACCTCACTATCTGGGTTGTTGCCTGTAGTCATAGGAATGAGAATCCAATGTGAAACTGTCTGTGCCAATGCCATGCAATAATGACATAAGTTGTGCTTTCTACATTTTTTCCCCACATACAAAGATTAGAACATATTCATCTCCAGGCTGTTGTTCCTCTGGCAAGATACTATAATGCTAGTGAAAACCTGTTGCACTGATTGAAATTATGTATGTTTTAAGTGTCTTTTACTATTTCCAGTGCCAAGAAAACCTAACAACATCAGGATTAGTTAGAATGCCTGGAACAGGATGAAATCCTTATTGACTCTCTTCTTGAACAGAGGCCAGCCAGGAGGGTGTCCTCCAGGCACAGAGATCATTTTTGCTTCTTCATTCTGAAGTGCCTTGTATCTGAGAGAGACCCTAACAGCTCCTGCTGCCAGTAGCAGAGCCAGCTACTGTGGGAGAGAGGCTCCTTGAGTTCCTGATAGCCTTGTTATTGTCGCTGCTGCTCTTGGAAATAAATTGCAGCAGTTCAGACATCAGTAGAAGTTCCTGTGTGGAAGCTGTGCACCACCAGAGAAGTGGGCAAGTTTGTTCCTACGGTGGTTTCTTCCTTTGTTCTTGCATATGCATCTGCCCCTGCTCTTAAAGGTCTGGAGTCTGGTACTTTACCTGTCTTGTTTTCTTATTTTAGCTGCCTCCTAAGCATCAGCTAAAACCATAACTTCAAGTGTTTTCTAGATAAATCACTTGCTCTATGTAAGCAAAAGCAAAAGATTGAATTGCATTGACATTTTTGTAATCTTTCTGTTCTCACATGTTGAAGCTTAAAATATATCATGAAAAGCTCCTGTCATTTTTCTGAAGGCTGCCAGGTTGCTGCAGACAGGAGTAATATCACTTCTTCACAGTCTCATTTCTATATATGGTCCTGTGACCTTCAGAAGCCTGAAGTAAGGTTTTGTTCAGCACTGTACTGGCTTCTGGTCAGTTTAGGCACACGTGTTAAAAAATTATACTTGATGAGGGAATATGAAAAGAGCAAATTTGGTTTATTTTCTGGAATTCCTCAGCTAAGGGGAGGTGCTTAAGGATGGAGCTGGGTGACTTCTGGTCAGACAGCTCTGCCCTGTCCTCTGTGATAT
>JAVCKT010023385.1:0-27478 GCA_032273925.1 Rhynchotus rufescens
GGCGGGCGCCATGGAGCCGCGCGAGGTGAAGGACCGCATCCTGGAGAACATCTCCCTCTCCGTGAAGAAGGTGGGAGCCGCGGCGGGCCGGGCTGCGGCGTCCCCGGGGGACGGGGGACACCCCGTGGGCAGGGGGCGTCTCTGGCGGCCCCTGTGAGACCCGGGCACGTTCCTCGGGATTCCCCCTCTCCCCACTCGGGGACAGGGGACATCTCGCCTGGGGACTGCCCTGGCCGAGCGGTGCGTGGGAGGACATCGTGGGGCCCCCCCGGGGACACCCCCGGCGCTTGGGGTCACCCTCCGGGGACACCCCATCGGCACTGCCAGGGCTGCGGGCCCGGCCCGTGGGCCCCCCCGTGACAGAGGTAGGGGCTGGGGACACTTGGGGTGCCCCCTGCCCTGGGAGTGTGGGGCTGGGGACCCCCGGGGACGCCCCTCCATCCTCCCTGCGCTGGGGCTGCTGGCCTGGGGGCAGCGCTGGCCGTTCCCTGTGCTGGGGGAGCATCCCGAGGGATGATCCTGCTGGTGCCGGGGTCCCAGGAGCCCTCGTCATTCCTGCGGCCCCTCGCGGGGCTGGAGGGGCGCGAGGCTCTCGTTTCTGTTCCCGGCACGAGCCCGGAGGGACAGGAGCCTTCCCAGGCTCGCGGATGATTCTGCACTTCCCGGGGTTTCCGTCGCTTTGCGGAGCAGGAGTTTTCCTGTGGTTTCCAGTGTGTGTTTCACGGATCCATGCGGGAAGGCTTGTTGTAAGGAGCCTTTCATGGGTCGGTTCCCTGGACCATGAAGGGATGGGCTGATGGCGCTGCGGGATGCAGAGGGAATGTGCAAACCCTTCCCGTCCCTTCCCACCTTCGCCTCTGAGCTTCTCCTCTGGTCTCGCATCCCACCGTCCTCTAGAACCTGGGAATGATCGTCTGTCTACCTGGAAATCACTGAATGCTCGGCCTTCCCCAAGCCCTGCCGTGATGCTCTGCAGTGCTGAGCTACCTTGCCTCGGTTTCCCCATAAGGAGAAGGATGCACTACTTCCCTCTCCAGATCTCTGGGATTTCTTGGATATAAGTTATCTGGCTTCAGAAGATCCTTGGGATCCTTGTTTGGAAATGCTGTAAAAGGAAAACGTGGTGATTTTGGTTGTTATCATACTTGAGTGAGAGTTGCCATCTGCAGCCCTGCCAACGCCTGCCTCCACCTGGCTTCATCCCTGCTTAGCCTGGTCTTGGGCAAGCAGCAAAGAAACCTTTGGGATTTCTTAGTCCTGCCTTGCTGGAACTTCTGCTTCCCCGTTCAGTTCAGAGTTAGAAAGACGAGGGGAAGGCAGGAACCTACAGGACATCCATTGCACCATCCCAGCGAAACCCAGTTCAGCTGCATGGCGAACGCCCGACACCGACACGCTTTTAGCCCGGGATGGAGCTCTGCCTTCGGGACGTGACTCCCTCTCAGCTATAGGGTCCCTTTTTTTTTTTTCCTTTCCCAGCATCTCCCACCTGATTTCAGCCCTCAAGTCCCCGAAATCTGTTTTCTGTGGGTTAGGGGCAGAGCGAGCGGGAGGTTCACGTGGGTGACAAACTCCGGCCTCCTCTTCCCAAACCTCCTTCCTCCGCCTTCTCCCCCCAAGTCTGTCCCAAGTAACTGGGCTGGTTGTGAAGCGCAGGGAATTTTCCAAGCGTCTCCTGTCCCTGTTTCCTGGCCAGGGAGGCCGCTTGCTTTGTGCTTTTGGTGTCATGCTTTTGGTTTCATTTATAGAGGAGAGGGTTTGTTGCCCAACTGGTGGGTAGAATCTGCACAGTTCGACAGGGGAAGAAGCATTTCAGGCACCAAACAAACACGTGAAGCTCTGAAACTTCAGCATATAGGCCTGTTTCTTTCTTATTTTCTCCCCATAGAGAAATATAACAGGGTAGAGCATTGGCTTAAAAAATAGTAATGCAAATATATTTAGAGGGGGTAATTACAAACTGAAGGATACCTTGAATTACCTAAGGATAATTCAAGGAACAGAAACACAGGTGAATTTGTGAGTGGGAAAAGAAGTATTTTAAAATTCCCTCTACAAACGCCCGTAGAGGGTTTTTGTTTGTTTTCTTGTTTTATCCAGATATGTGTTGCATCCTGATGATGTGAAACAAATCTGTCATGCATCTAGCACCGAGAGGAACTACAAAACTCGCTGCTTTATGGCTAAAGACCATTAAATTGTGGAAGTAGCCACGGGGCTGGTGTTTGTGATGGAGGGGTGAGGTGGCCTGCCCAGAAAAGGCCGTTCTGTGGGTTTGTGCCATGCCCACGTGAAAGGCCTCACGTGCCCGAGAACCTCACCAGCATCCCTGCTATTGACTGCAGAGTTGAGCGGGCAGGTCCTGCACTACCGAGAGGCAGATTTAGAGGCCACGTGTTGTCCCCTGTCCCTGGAGATGTGACTTGGTGGCTTTGGGACCAGCGTGGGGACTTTGGCAGGCTGAGCCCCTGCTTGCTCGAATAGCAGTGGAAATGCTCTTGACACATCTCTTCCCTTCAGCCCTTCCCGTGCTCGAGGCACGTGCCACTGTTCTCCATTTCAACCAGGCAATTCAAAGGGAATTGTGAGTATGGGCTGAATTCCCATCTATCCTCCACATCCTTCCCGGCACGGTAACAGGCAGGGAATGATGCATTTTGCTCTGGTCATGCAAACAGTGGGATCGCTGCTCCTCTCACGGCTCTTTCTTTCCCCTTCTCCCACTTGGCATCTCCTAGCTGCTACCTGCACCCTGCTTTCTGCCAAGAGGCGTCAATTATTGTGGAAACGGATTTTTTGAGCTTCTTTTTTAATGAATGAGGGCTGCACCAAGGTGGAAGTCTGGAAGAGATGAAATTTGGCTCCACGCACCTTCACCCCCCTTAGTGGGGAGCACGGACCCTTGTTCACTCTGGTGCTTTCTGCCTTCTGGCAGATGTTACTGTGAGTGGCAGACAACTTTTGGAAATCTTACTGGATTTCCGAGTTTCCTGGACTTTGCAGCAGGTTAAGGAGAGATTTATCAGTACCCTGGCTGGAATTCAGCAGCCAGGATGGCAAGTCCTTAAACAGTCCTCATCATTGCCAGTTTTTGCAGCAACACAATCATTAAGGAGACCTGAATCCACGATTTTGGGGGGCTCTTCACCCTTTTTCCGGCTTCCCTGCTGGCTCTCAAGGACGCACATTCCCATGAACTGTGGCACAGCTGATCCCTGTGAATCTGGTGGAGCGGTTCTGCTGCGGGAGGTCTTGCCAGGAGGGCCGGCTCCACTTTCTTTAGGCATGACTTTGGGAAAGTTGCCACCTCTCCGCGAGCAGCAGTGCCCCTGGATTCTCACTGTGCCTTTTCTGCCCATCTCCGGAGCAGTTTTCAGCTCAGCACAAGCCTTTGTGCTCCAGCCCGGCTCCCGGAGCTTGCACCATCTCGGGTCCTGCTGCAGGACCCGAATCCAGCACGTGGAAGCCAGAAGCCCTTTGGGAATGCCGGCTGTAGCACTACGGAGCTTGCAAGTCAGCCGCAAGTGCACAGGGAAGGTTTGGATGCCCCAGGGAAGGCTGCAAACACGCACAGCGCGGCCGTCTGCGGATCATTGTGGCTCTCTAAGGGTTTTGCCAGGGGGTGATGAGCAAACGGCGCTGCTTGCAAAGAGCACAGCAGTTCGTTTCTGTGGTTACTTGGGTATTTCCCGATTCGTGTCTTTTTTGGAGTCCCTGATGCTGCATCCTGACGCAGGCCTGGGGATGTGGCTGCGTTCGTCATCTGCATCCAGAAAAAGGGGATCGGATCCTGCCAGTACCTAAACTGGTGCTGTCTCTTTATACCCAGAGGAGGTGATTTCTGCAGAGCAGCTCTGAATCTGCTGATGGACAAAGCAAGGAGCCAAGCATGCACAAAGCTACTGCCTCTGGGGGGAAAAAAATCCCCAATTTGTTCTCATGCCGCTGACACGAAGCCTTCTGCGGGGAGAGAAGCTGTTTGGGCGGCCGGATCGCAGCGCGACGGCAGCTCGTGTGTCAGGAGCTGCGAGCGGTGCCCGTGGGCCTCCCCGCTTCTGATTTCACCAGCTTGGCAAGCGTGACGTGGCCCCTGAGCGATTCCAGCTTTCTCCACTGACGGTATCCTGGCCGGAGCGGAGCAACTGAAAGAACCGCAGAGCAAAGGAGCTGGATTCAGAGGAATAAAGGAGAGTGGGCAGGAAGCGAGTGTCCAGGAGAGCAGCACCATTCCAGGGACTTGCAGGCTCCCGGCTCCCTGCGTTTTACCGCCTGCCACCTCTTTGCCTCCTGTGAAATGGGTTTTCCTGTGGTGACCTTTCCGCTCGCCGGGAGCGCCGCGGGATCCCGTTTCCCGGCAGCCGCGTGCGCGTGACGGGGGTATCGGACCGTGGGGGCGGCTCCGCGGGTGTCGCTGCTGCGGGAGCAAATCCCCCCCGGGCTGGTGTGCGCCCAGGCTCAGCCGGCTGCGAGGTTCATTGCTCGGAAATAATGAACCGCAGCTGAAGGAAAGCCCTGGAAATGCCCACGGAATATGGGAGCTGACAAGCGCGTGCGTTGCTGAAGAAGGAGTCTTTCCTGGCTGGATGACGCTCAGCTAGGCCAGTGTTTGGAGGCTCCCGGCGCCCGAGTTTCCGGATGTGTTTGGTGCGTGCCCTGCGTTTCAGCTCCCGCCTGGTTCGGGCTCCTCACATTGCACGTCGTGAGCTTGCTGTGTTCTCTCCCCGCTGCTCCCGCAGCCCTGGTGGTGCCCTCGCGGTGCTGAGCCTGCTGAGATATTTCATGCTCCATTAAAAAAAAGCAGGAAAGATGTGAGATGTGGGTGAAGGGGGCTGGATGCGGGATGGAAGTTAAGGGCTGAGGCCAGGGGCTGTTTGCAGAACAAGGAACATGATCTTGGTGCTGGAGAGCTGCTAGGAACGTGTCTACAGGCCAGATTTACTGAGGAGAGATGGAGACTGCGGCCAGCCATGCACAGTGCATGCAGGTGGCTCAGTGAATGTACAGAAATACCGGGGGGATTGCAAGCAACCCCCACAAGAATGATCCACGTTGGGAAAGGGGCTTCCCAGCAGGGCTGCCTCTGCTCAGCCGGCTCCATTTATCCAGGAGCGCCGCGTTGAGCCCCTCACAGGAGTCCCTTGCAAGCACAAAAGGGCATTTCCACCTCGGTGCTGGAAATCCCAGCCAACCCAGACCCGAGCAAGGCTCCTTCCATCTCACTAAGGGTGTTTTCAAGGTGATGGTCAAGCACGGAGCGTTCCCCAGCCTCGGCAGCCGTTCCGTGTCGGGAAGGGGGCACTTTGCCCTTGGTGTGGCTCCCGAGCACCCCCGTCTCTCCTCCTTCCCGGGGTTTTTCTTGGATAACCCTCACTCCTGCATCTGGAAGAGCAGCTCTTTTCTAGGGCTTGGGAAGGACCTGGATTTCTCCTGGAAGCCCAGCTGGCTGGCACATGCGTTCCACTTAGGTTTCAAGGAAGTAACAGCATCTTTAAACAATTTCTTGGAAATAGCAAAGGGATGCATCAGAACTAGTGCTCAAACCGGGAAGAATCCCTTCCTGTGGATAATTGGTGGAATAAGCAGGGACAGAAAGGACTTTTGGAACGTTCTGCAAAGGGCACTGGAGAGCTTTGTGCTCCTTGGGAACTGCTGCAGGTAGCAGGCTCTGAAGTTGTGCAGGGAATATCCCTGCTGTGTGGGCCACCATGGGGTGCGGTGACGCTCCTGCAATCAGCTGAACTGATACGAGCAGCCAAATCCCACCTTGTCTGCAGGAGAGCAAAGCCTGCTGTTCCCACACGTCCAAACAAGCTCTGCTGCCTCTGGCCCGACGCCCTGCTGCTCTGCTGCCTCCTCAAGCAGATATTTAACCTGCCAACGTTGCCTCTGTGGGCTCAGGAGGAATCTTAGCGACCAGTTTGGCAAAGAGGGTCTTGGCCATGGGTACTCAGAACTGATGGGCTGTGGGGTGGTGTCAGCCCGGGAAATATGTGCTCAGTGCATGGCAGGGATGCCGAGGGCGCTTATTTGGGCCACTGCTATGTCCACTGCTACAACCACTGCTATAAACAGCCCCCAGGTCACAGAATCACGGAATATTCAAGGGTGGAAGGGTCCTCTAGAGATCATCTAGTCCAACCTTCCTGTTCAAGCAGGGACACCTAGAGCATGTGGCACAGGGTGGCGTAGGTCAGCGCCGGGGGACGCAGAGCGCCCGGCGTGGCACCAGACTGCAACGGCTCGCGGCATCCCCCTGGTTTGGGAGCGCCAAGGAGACCGGGGGATTGCCCAGAAATGAGTGTTCCCGACCCAACGCTGCCTTCATGCAGCTTCCCAGCCTCTTTGCTTGCCTCGCTCCGGGTGCTCCTGGCTTCAGCCCTGGTCGTCACGCAGGTATTTCAGGTGCATGCGTCACCTATGGAGAGCTGACAAAAGCTGGATGGCCACTTCCCAAACGGGTTGTACGTGCGCCGTGGTCATTAGGGAGGCCTGGGTTTCCACACGTTCATTTGTGCTTCGTGGCTGTTTGCCGGTGTAGACACCACATGAAAACGCACGGGTAGGTTGGGGCTGCGGGTGCTGCGTGGCGGGCGCAGCGTGGTCCAACACAGACACTTGCACTGTAATTACTTGCTGTTGGCGCGAAGCTGATGACTCTTCTTGTTTTTCCTGTGGTGAGGAGGTCTAAATGGACGGGCTGCCAGGGCATCTCGACGTATATACGTATATATACGTTGCACAGTCCCATGGCAAGCAGAAATGCTGCCCGGTACCTTGTAGTCGTTGCCCACAAGGCCAGCACTGCTGCCAGGGTGGAGCTGACTCATCGTGCAGGAGGCTCTGCCCCTTGCACAGCAGCTGAAGGTAACCCTGCTCTGAAAATCCTGCATGAGGAAGCCTTCAAAACGTAGGTCCTTTCATAGGGAAAGACTTGGCTTTTTTGGGAGCACAGGAATGGATCTTTCGGAAGTTTGCTGGTGCTTCTTGGTGCTCAGAGACGTTGTGATGAGGCAGCCCCCTGGTTTTGCTGGGGACGGGACATGTGATGAACTTCCCCTGGTAGCAGGAGCAGAGCTGCCGGTGAAGCAGCCGGCCGCTCCGTCCGGGTAGCTCCGCTGCGGAGTCGGAGCGGGTTGGAAGCTGGGAACAGGCTGCAGGGAGGGCTCTCACAAAGGCCGAGATGATCTAAGTTGTTTTGGGGAAGGAAGGAAAGAAAAAGAAGAACCACTTCTACTTGCTCATCGCTTTTGCATGCGATGTAATGAGCAAATCCTCCTGTGAGCGGCCAAGACACACAGGGTTTTCTTCCAGCATGACCTTCCTGAGGAGCAGGCGCGCGTGGAGCTCTGCGGCTCCCCGTTGGAAGCCTGTGTTGTGAAAGGAGCTCATGTTGTAGAAGAACACGTTTCTATTTCGTTTTTCCTGCCCTCATTTCCACACAGTGCAGAAGAGCCGCCTCCTCCCCAGGGGCTGGAAGAGGACCAGCTGCGCTGCACTCACGTCCCAGCACGCGGGAATCCAGCCTTCGCTCCAGCCAGGCATTTATTTTATAAACCACCCCATTCTAACCAGTCTGGGGGCTTTTTCCGCCATCCGAGAGCATCCCATCTGCTCCAAGCCAAGGGGCTGCTCCAGGCTCATGATCAGAAGTTCTCTGAGGTCCCCTGTGTCTCTGTCCATCACTTGAGGGACACAGCTCTAAGTTATGACTTTGTTCCTCGATGCAGGAACGCATTTGAGCACTGGCATCAGGTGGCTCCAGAAATCATTTGTGGGTAGTGGGGTATGAGGGTCTTCTCCTCCCACCACATCATCTCCCCCAGACACAGCCAAAGACCATGAATCACAGGAGAACCTGCAGGCCACTCTGAACCCAGCCTTTATGGCACGTTTCCTGCTCCAGGGAATTTACCACCTTGCTTGGATGGCGTTGGCACAGGCAGAATTGGGCCATGAGCTCGGAGGAGGGGATTTGGCCCTGATTCCTGCAGCTCAGCAGCTCTTTCCCACGAAAGGGACGGGACTGGCTCCCTGCAGGAACATGCCCGACTCTCTCATCTTAGCCAAGAGCTGCTCTTTCCAAAGAGATGAGAGATCTTCAAGCTTGGAGATCATTGGACCCAGATAGATTCATATTTTTAACAGCATTGCTGGGAACGGCTCCCCCAGGGATGGGGAGATGCTCTCTGTCTGTCCCCTTGATAAATTTTACACCCAGACCGGGTGATTTCCCCAAAGAGCTTCTTTGGTTGCAGTAGTTGTTCAAGAGGAGAAAACAGCTTCTGACTTAGGGAGACAAGTAAAGTCGGAGAAACACAGTCAGGTTTTACAGTGCCTCAACACGAGCCTTTCAGTGCAGAACTGCGATTATGCTGCGGTATCTTCGCTCTTATCCGGTGGTTTGCCCAGGTCAGTCCTAAGGTCTTGCTGATAGCTCTGGTGCAGCAGGGTTTGTTCTGGTGACATAGAAGTTTGGAACGGTGGGAGCCTGACGTCAGGAGGTGGCTGTGTTTGAGTCACCACTCCGCGACTGTCACACAGGTTGTGTGTTGCCTTCTCGTGTGCTCTCAAGAACTAGGCTCAAATTGCTCTTTGTCACTGGGAAGATACGAGGGATATTGACAAATTCTGCTCGGATCAAGGTAGGAGGGCTCTGCACTGGCTATTCCTAGGGAAAACCATGAGCACGGAGGGGCTCCTATTAGAGCCTGGAAGGGTTTTCCAAGTGTTGCGCCTGGAAGAGGGATGAGGAGGGACACACATCAGCACTGTGCCCGCTGCACGTGGGCAGCAAGCAGACACACGAGCGAGGAGCAAACCTTGTATTAATGTGCAGAGCCTCATGGCTTTGCAGGATGAACCCCCCTTTAACACATTTGCTCAGTCATTGGGGTACAGAAGAGTTTCCAAGTTCACGGCTGTGTTTTCCTAGAGCAGCTCATGATTTTGGGATAGGAACCCACAGCTTGGAAAGGATACCACACTGTTCTGTGCAGGCTTTATTTTAATCTAATTTTATTTTTAATCTAATCTTAAATGTTAACTTGCGAGGCTTGGCAAGAACGCACAAGGTCACGCAATCTGTGTCCAGGTGCTGTGTTGCCCATGCTCACTTAGCCCTGGCCAGAGCAGTATCGTGTTGAGGTGACATCCTGCGAGAGCAACCTGGGGTGCAACACACGTGCAAGGAGCTGGATAGATCTCTAAGCACTAGGGGCAGGAGAAAGGCATGGGTAGCTGGGAGGGGAAGCAGGATTTGGGTGTAAGGGGATTTCTAGGAGTCCCTAGTCTTGCACTGCATCAAGTCTCCAAGACTCAGTTGTGAGCAGGTTGCAGGGCCAGAACTTACCTCATCACTAACCTCACTGTCCTCTTGCAGCTGAACGCGGGTTAACGAGGACAAATCAGGCAGTCCCCATTTTTAAGAAAGCAGCAACTCCACGGTGTGAGGCCCTAGCAGCAATGTGGCCTCACCCCAGCAGAGAAAAATCATTCAGACCAATTTGTCTGCCTTGCTCTAAACTGCTTTGTGGTGGCTAAACCGCTGTGGGAGAGCCACCGAAAATCCTGTCCTTGTGTCAGCGCTGAAGGAGAAGGCCGGGCAGCCCGTCTGCCCAGCGAACGGGAAGCAGCCTGTGCTGGTTCATCTCAGAAATGGGCACCAGTCTCTGAGTGAAGTTCCCCTTGGGTGTCGTTGCCTTTAGAGTCCCGTAAAAGACAACTGCTGCTCCCTAAAGGTAACTTGTGTCACAGCTTAGCAAGCTGAGGGACACAAATGCTCTTTCAAATGCCTCTTGTGAGTGTGCAGGCGTCACCGATTACCTCTTTGGCGAGCTGTGGAAGGCCGTTTCAGGCATTTTCTCTTCCATTTGCAGCTGCAGAGCTACTTTGCTGCTTGTGAAGATGAGACCCCGGCCATCAGGAACCACGACAAGGTCCTGCAGCGGCTCTGTGAACATCTGGACCATGCTCTGCTCTATGGGTGAGTGCAGCCCAACACGTTTTGAGCCCATAGGATTTCCTGGTGGACTCTGATGCTTCTCACCATGCTGACATGTCCGTAGCCTGTTGCCGCGCCTTACCTAAGCATAGGGAAGTCACATAAGGAATAACTGGGATGGAGATAAAGAAACCTTTGCTTAATCCTCTTCTGGGCCTCTCTTCTTCCAGACTGCAAGATCTTTCCTCAGGCTACTGGGTGCTGGTTGTTCACTTCACCCGCCGGGAAGCCATCAAACAGATAGAAGTGCTTCAGCACGTGGCCACCAACCTGGGGCGCAGTGAGTATTTGCAGACATTGCCGTTAATGACAAACTTTGGCATGGGGACATTCAGCAGGAGACCCGGGCAGGTTGTGCTGGTCACATCTGGGGCCTGGGGCTGCAGGCAGCCCTGCAGGGTTAGTAGGCAGCTCAGTGCTCGATGCTGCTCGCCCTTTGTCAGGCCAGAGAGATGGGAGTCTACACGATAGCACTAAAAATGCAGAACCAAAGTGAAAGGCGTCCTTCTAAAGATGAAAAAGTCATCAATCACGGTTGCCAGTTGTAAGCAAGTGTCTGCATTTGCTCATTTGGGTAGATTCTCTGGAGATCTACAGAGAAATCTCTCTGCTGCTTCGTTTTTAGGCCGGGCTTGGCTGTACCTAGCCCTTAATGAAAACTCCTTGGAGAGCTACTTGAGGCTGTTTCAGGAGAATCTAAACCTGCTACACAAGTACTATGTCAAGTGAGTATCCCAGCTTATTCTTCTTTGGTCTTGTGGACATTGTACTCCCTCCTCAGAAGCCTGTTTTGCCAATGGGAAACAAGCAGTTGATCAGAGTCTTATCTTTCCTTATTGTAGAGGGTTTGGTAGAGGTCTTTTTGTAGAGGATATGATCATTACAAGGGTCCCGGAGGTGGAGGCACTGCCCTGCCAGAGGGCTTGCAAGCCTGTTTTCTGATCACTGCTTCTACTCCCAGCCCTACCCGTACCTTTTATATTCTTCTGTGCTTTTCAAGAAGCTGCTGAGCTCTGGGGCTGTTTGCGCCGTGGCTCGGGACATGCCACCAAGACCGAGGAAACAGAAGAGTGCTTGTAGCTGTTCCTTCCCTTTCCCACTCCTCTAAAGCTCTTCTGTATTCTCCATGTTGCAGGAATGCCCTTGTTTGCAGTCATGATCATCTGACCCTGTTCTTGACGCTGGTGTCTGGGCTGGAGTTCATCCGCTTTGACTTGGATCTGGTGAGGGGGGGTATTTTTTATCTCGCCGTCTTGGAGCAGCGGCGACCAAGAGTCTGAGCCTCTCTGTGCTTGTTTCTCTGCAGGATGCTCCTTACCTGGATCTGGCACCGTACATGCCGGATTACTACAAACCTCAGTACCTGCTGGACTTTGAGGAGCGCCTGCCCAGCTCGGTGCACGGCTCGGACAGCCTGTCTCTCAACTCCTTCAACTCGGTCACTTCCACCAACCTGGAGTGGGATGACAGCGCCATTGCTCCGTCCAGTGAAGGTAAGCAGCCTCTGAAGGCTGAGGTTTTGTGGGTTGGGGTGTTTTGGTTGGGGTACAGCTAGAGCTGTGGAGTCAGCACTGCACATTCCTACTCCCCCGTTGGCTGAACTGTTGGCCAGAGCAGAGGCGGAATGACGTGGCAAACGATGGGCCGGAGGAGAGGAGGAGAGCAAAGAGAGATCCAGAAGATTGTCTTTGAACTGCACCTCCACGGCCAACAGAAGGGAGAGGGCAGCGCTGCACTGGGGTTTAAGCTGCAAACACCCTCTTTACGGCTCGCTCTGCTCTCTGCCTGCAATGAGGTTGTAGTATGGGCAAGGTTGGTACTTTCTCCAAAATAACTGCCGATAGGACAAGAGAACATGGCCTCAAGTTATGCCAGGGGAGATTCAGGTTGGATATCAGGAAAAAAATCTATGCAGAAAGAGCAGTCAAGCATTGGAACAGGCTGCCCAGGGAAGTGGTGCAGTCACCGACCCTGGAAGTGCTCAAGAAACGTGTCAAGGAGGCAACTGGGGACATGGTTTAGCAGGATGATGTTGAAGCTGGACGTGATGATCTTGAAGGTCTTTTCCAACCCTAATGATTCTATGATTCTATTTTACCTGAGACAGGGAGAGGAGAACATGCTATGCCAGTTCATCAGGCCATATTTCCATGTGTTTTGGAAAGACTGGTGAAATTTCCCCATGGAACAAAAGCTGGGCCCATATCTGAGGGTGAACTCCGTTTTGATTCAGTTACACAGGTCTATAGGGAGCTTTTTTAAGTGCTTGTTCTGCAGTTCAGGGCTCCATATACACTAGAGATGAAAGGAAGTAGTTTCCAAAGTCCATGGCTTTGCAATCTGCAATCTGATTGCATCCATGACTGCAATCTGAGAAAGAGGTTGCCAGTCCTCCCAGAGTTGCTGTTTTATTTTTCATGCATCTTATCTTGAGCAGCCTCATAAGTTTTTGGGCTTAACTCCTTATTCACATCAGGGCTAGGATGGGCTGGGTGTTGTTCCTGAGGGACTGAGAAGAAATCTGCCTTGCATCTGCCCCCTTTCCCTCCTCCAGGCTGGAGCAGGGAGCTCCTACGGTACACAAAGCAACGTCATAGGAAGGAACAGCCCTGCTGCTGCCCCTCTGAGTCCAACCTAGTACACTTGGCTGCTTTCTTTTTGGAGGAAGTTGCAATGAAGAAAGATCGAGGGCTCTGGGATAGATGCTGTGATGTGTTAAGTTGATGCAGTGAGTTCAGGACTGAGTCCACATACAGATTCCCCCTGGGACGAAGGTCTAGGCCAAGACGAAGGTCTGGAAGTAACAGGCTGCCTTTCATCACCAAAATTAACTAGTCATCCATCCAAGACAGAAACTGCAGTCCTTAAAGACGCTGCGATGGAGCAGGCAGGGAGGGAAGATGTAGGTGCAGGGTTGGGCACGAGCACCGTTCCAGCGCGTTTTAGCTGGGACACCCCGCACTGCTTTGCGCTCATCCGTGGTGCCCGTGCTCACGTGTGAAAAGGTGCAGAGCCACCAGCGAGGGAGCAGGGAGGCATCGTGGTTTGCCCGGGTGTGCAGAGCAGCAGCATCTCGCTGACCTATCAAACTGTGATGGTTTCTTTATGTGCCAAAGCCCTGCGCGTTCCCTCCCTCTCCCAGCCAACTCACACGTGTCTTGGCATGACCAGCCTGTGGGCAGCATCTTGGATAAGTTGGAGACAACACAAGGAGCCCAGCCCTGAAGGTCAGGGGATGGAGCTCTTCGGTCCCCAGAGGCTTTGCAAAGGCAGATGTTTCGCTGCATGTTGCCCCGCTGTGGCTGGTCTTCCTGGTCCTCCATCAGCAGAACATGTCCTGGTGCCAGTCTGGCTACCTGTCGGTATCAACGGGGCAAGGGGTGTCACTTGGCATGGTCTGTGCTCTCCACCCTGTCCAGAGGGTTGGCCGAAGGAGGATTAGAGGAAGGGATCCAAGGGCTTTTGGAGCTGGAATCTGATCTCAGCATCATTCTGGTTATTGCCTGTGTCCGGGCAGTGGCTGGCTCTGTGTCTCAGCTTCCCCGTGTGTAGAGGGGACCCAGAAACGCTGTCCCCAGCTGTGGGAGCAGGAAGGTGGCTGTGTGGGGCTCCTTAGGGAGGGTGTTGCTGCCATCCTCCCTGCTTGTTTGTGGGGTCTCCACAGCCGTCCTGTGCCCTTCGGCTTCGTTGACTATCTCACTCCTCATCGTTTTAGCAGGAGCATCTTGATACCTTGGGAATGTTGGTGGAGTTTGGGGTGTTAAGCTGAAAGGACAGGTTTTTCCCCCTAATCAGACCCTTGGTTTTACAAATATGAATGAATCAAACATCACAGTAGCTGTGGGCAGTGGGCGTGAAGTGGGGAAACTGAGGCACAGAGCACTGAAACTGCTTCTCAAAGGGGTTCCCTGATGAGAGCAGTTGGGGCTGGATGCACAAGCATTGAGTGACACCATATTTGCTTCCCAGCAACTCACTCATCCTTCGCCAGTCCCGCTGCAACTCCCACAACACCAACAACCAGCAGTAACAACCGTCGTGCAGCCGGTTCCCCTTTGCATCCATGTTCCCTAACTATTTTCTCATGCGTTTCAGACACCCGTGGAAGGTTGTTTCATTTCTCTCCCCGACTGTCCCCCTCCCCAGTCTCACCCCTCACACGCTCCCCTGTCCCACTACTTGTGTTTCTAATCCTGAGTTTTATCCTCGTTTTTGTAGATTATGATTTTGGAGATGTCTTTCCAGCAATGCAGTCCATGCCCAGCAGAGACTGGGAAGGTGGGACATACTCACGTGTTACAACCTTTTGGTTTTCTCTCTGCATTGCTGCTATCCCGAAGCTTGCTGCATGCTCCTCACTTCATTTCCTAACCAGCAGGCACCACGTGCCGATGGAATTCGGCGAAGGCAGAAAAGAGATAAAAGGATTCCCCCTAACTGGGAGCTGGAGCATCTCGTCTCCCATGACACCATCTATTTATCCTGAAATTTCGAGTGTGATTGGGCTCCAACTGGCTTTCAGAGCTGAGTATACGTGCCCATGTTAGAGTAATTTGTCCTTAATAATAATCATTTGTCCTCAGTAATTTGTCCATGGGAAGCTTTGCTCCTCCACTCATATCTTTGTAACCAAAATGCGGACACAGTCTTCAGTCCGAGTTGCTTCAGCCATCCCACCTAAATATTTGGGGACGTTCTGCCTGAATTCCACGCGGGTGGTTGCCAGGCTCTAACATGCTCCTTTTCACCTTCTTCCTTGCGCGGCGCACGGAGCTGGTCCTGTTGTCACGGAACGGCGCGGGCAGCCGGCCCGGCACCAGCTGCACGCTCTGCACCGCCGGCGCGGGCGACCACTGCAGAGCTCGGCCTCCCCTTGCTCCAGGGCTCTCCCCATCCATCCACTGGGAAGGGCTGGGATGGAGCAGCCTGGAGTGTCTCTTGGCTGCTCCTCTGCCCTGCGCTGAGGGCGAGCGCCAGCGACCTTCCCGGCACCCATTTCACGTGGAGGAAGGCTCAGGTTGTCTGTGAGCTCCTGATGGAGCAGGCGACGGTGGGCAGCAGGGATGTATTCCTTGCCATTTGTCCATAGTTGTTTTGTGTGGAAGGGGATTCACTGTCTCCCAAGAGCTTTCTCATTGGCTTTGGAAATGGCCTTGGAGAAGAGGAGGACGGGGCTAACCTTCCTTAACCTGGAATTTGCGGGCAGGTGACACCGAGCATGACTCCTGCAGCCCTTTCCTGACGCCCCCTTTCCCTGTTCGGACTAACGCGCTCCAGGTGAGCTGTGCTGCGCTGTGGGCGCTGCGCCCTCCCGGCGCCAGCCCGTCACCCTCCTGGGCACGCGGGCGTCCGCTGGGCGAAGGGAGCACGGAGCGCTGTGGGACACCCCGTCCCTGCGGCTCTGCCGGCCCCAAGCCTTCCCACGCTGTCCCCATTTTGGGGAAGGCCCCACGAGGTTCCCGAGAGCTGTGCAGCTGCTCTGGGTGGCACGGTGCCCGTCTCCCTGCCTCCGTTGTGGGGGGCCCTGCGGTGGGGCCTGGGCCCCAACCTGGGGTGCGTATCTGGAGTTCGGAGCCAGGCAGGTCAGGCGCCCTGGGAGCTCGGCCTCTCCGGGCAGGATTCCCGGGAGCTGCAGCCTTTCCATCGAGGGCTCCCCACGCGTTTCTCCCATCTCGCCAAGAGCGCCGCGGCCCTGAGATCCGGTGATTCCTACGTGGGGATGCGGCCGCTCTCTTCTAACCCCCACGCAGGCTCCCGCGCGACGGAGCTTTCGTTTCCAGGCTCTTTCTCGTGGGTGCCAGACGCAGAGCCACGCTGGTGTCCCCGCCGGCCTCGGACCCTCTCGCAAGGAGCACGGGCTCTGCGGGGTCCCCGGCAGTGGATGGTGCCCTGCCTTCTGTCACCACGTAGTGTCCCCAGCGTCCCCAGCGCGCAGCTTTGCTTGATTTAACATCCAGCTCTTCCTCTAGGGCTTCCTGGGCCGTCAGCGACGTGAGATGTGGACCCCACTTCTCCGCTCTTGTCTTTGCCAGATGGAGACCTCACGGACACGCTGAGCTGCCCGCGCTCCGCCGCCTCGGAGGCCAACGGCAGCAAGGCCGCTGTGAAGAGCCCCACGCAGCGCTACAACCCCTTCAACGAGGAGAGAGGCGACGCGCCGTCCTCCGCCGAGGCCACGCCGGTGCACGCGGCTTCCCAGGACAGGGCTGAGGCCACCCCCGAGGGCACCGACCAGTCTGAGAGCTGCACCGAGCTGGAGGTCATCAGGTAGGGATGGAGCTGCCACGGCGGCGGCGATCTCTGTGCCCAAGGGTATCAGAGAGCTGAAAGGGAGCCGTGCGCTTTCAGTTTTGATATTTCTCCACTTGGTGGCAGGTTTGCAGCTATCTTGGCTCTCAGGTCCTCTCTTCCCGCGTGCTGTCATTGCCCTCCTTGCAGCCTCGCGGGTCCCCAGGAGCTCCTGAACCCAGACAGAGAGCACCAACCCTGTCTGCACCCCAAGGCAGCCCAGCAGAGCTGGGCTTTGTGCCCTGGTTTCTCCTGGCAGCCTGGGGCACAGAGGAAAGATCTCTACCCTGCTCCCTGCAGAAGGGGGAGCATCCTGCTCGCTTCCGAACGGGAGGGCTGCAGTGCCAAGTGACCTGGCAGCAACTCAGTGCCATGGCCATTATTGGGTGTCCAAACACTTCCACTTAGTTGTTCGAGTTCCACTTCCAGGCTGGTTTTCCCAGGAAGCTGTTGGGCTGGAGCAGGCTCCGCGCTGCATCTCCCTCTTCTGGCAGCTGGGGATAGGGCATTCCCCTCCCTATTCCCTCTCCAGGAAAACAGCTTCCTGCTCAGCATCCTGCTCTCACACAGTGATTTCTCCAGGCCAGTTTTGCTCCCCGTCCCTTCATGGATCCTCTTTGCAGCCAAAGGAGACTCAAGTTGTTGTCTCCAGTGGAAGACACCTCTTTACTCTTCCAGATGGGTGGAAACTCTCCGTGCTCTGCAGTTTTTCTTTTTTTGTTTTTTTCTGCCTTTAAAGTGGTTGACACAGAGTCTGGCAAATCCCGGCTCTGGCTAGAGAGATGGCATCAGATCATGTTCCTGATTTCTCTGTGCTAGGGATAACCCCACAAGAAGTTTGTTGTGGCAGGTTGGGCTCCCCTTTCCGTATTGGAAAAATCTAAGCAAGAAAAGGCTGCCCAGGGAGGCTACGGAGGCTCCTTCTCTGGAGGTCTCCAAAACCTGCCTGGCTGCCACCGTGTACCCCGTGCTGTGAGTGTCCCTCCTGGAGCGGGGGGTTGCACTAGATGATCTCTAGAGGTCCCTTCCAACCTCAGCCATTCCGGAATTCTGGGATTCTGTGAAAGATGAGTGACGTCTGTGTTGGTGTTTGTGCAGGTTAGCCAAGAGGAAGAAAGCGGGCAAGAAGAAGAAAGCGAAACCGGAGGAAACAGTGAACAGTTCTGCAGCCCCAGTACCCGAGTCCAGCGCCCAGCAGGCCGGTGGCGACAAGGGGGTGAACGGGCCAAGTGACAGAGATGACCCTCCTGGAGTCGATGGTCCTGCTCCTCCAGGGGAACCGAGCCCAGGCGGGCCAGAGGAGAGCGCTGAGCGCTCCGCCCTGGGCCAGCTGGCCCTGCGCATCCCCGAGATGAAGGACACGTCCATGGAGAGCGTGGGGCAGCCGCTGAGCAAGGTGATGGACAGGCTCAACGGGCAGCTGGATCCCGGCGGCTGGAGCGCCCCGCTCGAGCACCCCGGGCAGTCCTTTCGGAGCGGCACGCCAGGGGAGACTCCCGATGGATCGTCCTCTGGCGACCTTAGCGAGGGCATTTCGGCCCCCATGGACTTCTACCGCTTTACCGTTGAGAGTCCAAACACTTCTGCATCAGGTGGTGGCCACCATGACTCTCCAGGGCCTGGCCAACCGCCACATGTTTCTGGTAGCCTTGCGGCTCCTGAACAAGAAGAAAGTGGAGAGGGAGAGGGAAAAGCAGCTGGGGCAGTAGAAGACTCTGGAAGGGCAGCTGATGAACCCCAAGTTGGCCAGACAGAAACCACCAACCCAGAGGTTGTCTGTGAGCTGAAGAAGGAGCAGCCCAGCCCTTCCGCAAGTAGCGCTGAGGACTCTGGTGTGGAGGAAGGTCAGGGAAGTCCTTCAGAGCTGAGCCACCCCTCTGAGTTCAGGTGAGGCTGGCTTAGCTTAACTCAGTTTGTGGGGACCTTATGGGAGCACAGAGAGCATCTTCCAAACAAAACGTTTCCCTTAATCCTCAGTTTGGTGGACAAAGCCTCTCCTTTTCCAGGATGAAGATGATGCTTGAGGGGTAATGGTCAGGAGAAGGTCTTGTGGTCCTGCAGGTGCCCTAACATGCACAGGTTCAATAAGGACAGGATTACTCCTCCTGGACTCTCCTCTGCTGCACATTTCTCTGTCCTGCCTTTCAGCTTCCCGTTGTCTGTCTTCACAGGGTAGACAACAACCATCTCCTGCTACTGATGATCCATGTCTTTCGGGAGAATGAGGAGCAGCTGTTCAGGGTAAGGCAGCGACACCCGGGTAGATGTCCCAGGGTGTTCTCCAGCAGGGTCCTGGGTTGTGTTCCTGCTTCAGCCACAGCCAAAGGGCTCTTCTTCCCTCTCTCTCCACACAGATGATCCGCATGAGCACGGGGCACATGGAGGGCAACCTGCAGCTCATCTACGTCCTGCTGACAGATTGCTATGTGTACCTGATCCGGAAAGGTAGCCCTTCCCCATGGCCCCTGGGCTTGTCTGGGCCACCGTAACAACCTGCAGAGCCCTTGTTCAGCGAGGATTTAACCCCTTGGAGGGCTGGAAAGCCAAGGGGAGGAAGGGTTGCCTGATCCCGGGCTTGCAGCCTGGATTTGGGCAGTGCGGGCTGCTTTGCCCCCATTCACAAGGCTCTTTGTGTCTGTCCAGGGGCAGCGGAGAAGCCGTACTTGGTGGAGGAGGCCGTTTCCTATAACGAGCTGGACTACATTTCGGTGAGTGCTGCCTTGGAGCAGCCGGGCAGCAGGCCTGGGAGGAGCAGGGGGAGGTAATGGGCGTGGAGGGGTCCGCTCCTCAGTTTGGTTGCACAGGGATCCAAAGCCTCACCATGAAACCACGGGGGCTTCCTGCGAGGTCGGGCCTAACTTTGTCCCGCTTCCTGAAGCTGCCTTGTGTGTGGCGCAGGTTGGGCTGGATCAGCAGACGGTGACTCTGGTGTGCACCAACCGGAGGAAGCAGTTCCTGCTCGACACGGCAGACGTCGCCCTCACCGAGTAAGCAGGGACCGCGCGGCCCACGCGGCGCTTGCCCCGGGCCCACGGGGCCTTCACCAGCGCCGGGGGCTCCTGGCACGGTTTGGGAAAGGCAGGAAGCTCAAGGGTCAGCCCCTCACTGGCCTGCAGCCAACGAGGGGTTGAAGTTTGCTCTGAGGCCACCCGCCGAGCTCTGCGGACAGCTGGAAATGCGTGGAGCAGTGTTGGAAGTTGAAAGTCAGCCCAAGTGCTGCAGAGGCTTCCCTGGAAATACGCTGCGGTCCCCAGTGTCCCCCGCGTGGCTGGCAGCCCCGGGCCACCGACCCTGTGTGCCTTGTGGTGAGCTGGCATGAGCTCTTGAGTTGCAAGGTCCCAGGTCTTCAGTTTCAAGGCTCCACAGCAAGTTCCCAGGTCTGTTGTTACGTTGCCAGCTCCAGAAGGTGACCTGTTCCTCTGCAGGGCCCATGAGGTCACCCTGCCGGGTGTTGGGGATGTGTGTCTGTCTCCCGGGGTGCTCTTTCGGTTCACAGCTCACCCAGCTCCTTCCTGGAGATCAAGCTTTGCAGTCCCCCTTGATCTGTGGTTAATTTTCAGATCCTTCTCTCTAAAAAGTAGGACCCCCGGGCTGAGCCCCACACACAGGGGAAGCCTTTTTGGCACTCCTCTCTCCTGGTACAGTCAGGGCCTGGCCTCACCGGAGATCTCTGTCTTCTTCTCAGGTTCTTCCTGGCCTCCTTGAAGTCAGCCATGATCAAAGGGTGCCGGGAGCCCCCTTACCCCAGTATCCTCACGGACGCCACCATGGAGAAACTGGCGCTCGCCAAGTTTGTGGCCCAGGAGTCCAAGTGCGAGGTGAGCGGGGCTACTCCAACCGTCGCTGAGCGCGGGGAGGGCCGTCGGGAGAACCCCTCCTGCTCACTTCTCTGCCCATTTCTCGCAGGCCTGCGACGTGGTCGTGCGTTTCTACGGCCTGGTGCACTGGGAGGACCCGCTGGACGAGGCGCTGGGACCCGCTCCCAACAGCTGCTCCTCTGCTGAAAACACCGTCACGAAGGACGGCGTCCTGCACTACAAGGCGGGGACCTCGTACCTGGGCAAGGAGCAGTGGAAGACCTGCTTCGTGGTGCTCAGGTGGGGCCCGGGGCTGCACGGTGGGCCTAGCAGGAGGGCCTGGGGCCTGGAGGGGCACCCAGGAACCCGAGGTGAAGCCCCAGGCTCGGCCACCGGCAGCGGGATTGCAGCCCCACGGAGGGCCCGGGGAGATGGGGGGGTTGCTCAGCTGGGCTCACTCCCGTTGCTGACTGGGTCTCTCCTTGCCCCCAACTGCAGCAACGGGATTTTGTACCAGTACCCGGACCGCACAGACGTCACCCCTCTGCTCTCCATCAACATGGGGTGAGTAGCGGGAGGGGGCAGCCTTCAAACCTGGGAGAGTTCATGGGGATGAGAGCTCCTCTAGGTGACTGGGGCTGATGGAGCCCCAGTCCGTGCTGCAGGACCTTGGTGTGGCGGAGCCCGGGCAACAGCAGCTCCCTGCTCACTCCTGGCTGGCTGTAGATGGGCATTTGATTTGACTCCAAGCCTGTTGTGGAGACGAGGTGGTTTCCTCCCAGGTTCTGCACGCCAAGCCAAGCCTCTGGTGGGGGATCGGTCTCTGACGGGCCAAGAGCCTCGTGCCGGAGCCACACTGGGAGATGCCTGCAAAGCCACCACGTGCAGCTCCCTTCCACCGCGGTGTGCAGAGCAGGGGCTGCTCCTGGAGCATCCCTGTGGGAAGCTGCTCCAAGCACTAGAGGCGGATGGAAGCCAGGGCTGGTGGGGAAGGGGAGCGGTGCAAAGCCCGGGGACGGCGGGGGCTGCCCGGTCTGTCCGTTCTGCCCTGCTCATCTCCCCCTTGCCCTCTCGCAGCGGTGAGCAATGCGGGGGATGCCGGCGCTCCAACACCACCGAGCGGCCCCACTCCTTCCAGGTGATCCTCACGGACCGGCCCTCGCTGGAGCTGAGCGCCGACAACGAGGCCGACATGGCCGACTGGATGCAGTACTTCTGCCAGGCTGTCTCCAAAGGGGTGAGCAGCCCGCGCGGCGCCGCGCCTGCCTCGGGGCTCAGCCTTCCCGCGCTCCTCCCGGGGCTGGGATGGGGAGTCACCGGGAATGAGCTCCCCACAGCGGGTGTGGAGCTGCAGGAGGGACCGGGGGTGATGACTGAGCCGTGTGACATCCACGGAAAGGGGCTCCCGTTGCCACCCACGCAGGTAATCCCCCAAGGTGTCGCCCCCACGCCTTGTGTCCCCTGCTGCCTTGTGCTCACGGACGAGAAGGCCTTCACGTGCCACGAGGACTGCCAGACCAGCTTCTTCCGCTCCCTGGGCACCGTGGAGCTCACCGACATCGCCACCGTCTCCACGGAGGTCGGCAAGGAATACTGTATCCTGGTGAGTGTGGAGCGCCGTGGTGGCGCCTGGCTGGGCCCGGCCCAGGCTCCGCTGCTCTGCTGACCGCCCTGGGCTTCTCCCTTGGTTTGTAGGAGTTTGCTCAGGACCGCGAGCAGTTCCTGCCCCCCTGGGTCCTCTATTTTAGTTGCACTACAGAACTGGAGAGGTTCCTCTCGGCACTGAATACTGCATGGAAAAACATCTACCAGGTGAGCATGTGGGGTGCAGCACACTTCTCCCGGAGCTGCAGGGCAAACAAGACCAAGGCACCTCGGAGAAAAGGGACAAAGGCTTTTCCGTATGGAGAAGTGGGGCAAACCCACCCATCCGCCCCTCTCGTAGAGAGCAGGGAGCTGCAAAGCTCCTCTCTGCATCCAAGGCTCTTCCCACCGCTCCTGCTCTAGGTGACCCTGTGTGAGCAGGGGGGCTGGACTAGATGACCTCTGAGGTCCCTTCCAACCTTAAGCATTCTATGATTCTATGATTCTATGATTCTATGATTCTATGATTTAAAAGTCTTGTGTAATGCAAAGCTACAAAATATAAAGCAGATTTATATTCTCTTCTTGCACGTATAGGTAGTCAAACAGCCACTGTTAAGAGAAGTGGATACCAATGAATACACTGTTTGTTGGTAATCCACTCAAGAGAAAGAAGAAAATAAAAAGAAAATCTCAAAGAGAAATTCCATTTTATCTTATCAGTTAGAAACAGACTTTCCTGTAAAACTGATTCTAAGTGTAAGACAAGTAACTTGACAACTTGGTAATGCAGTTAACAGCCATTAAGTCTCTAGCAAATTACTCCACAGCTGCCACTAATTTCTCACTTCTTACTGGAAGAGATTCCGTTTTCACACCTATCCCCACCACCATCTTCTTCACTGGATAATCAAGTAACATTGTGCTTTCGTACATTCTGATGCTCCTAAAAAGCATCTGTAGAGAATTTTTTTTCCATGTAAACTTTCCAAAAATGTCCTTGTGAATGTATCTAAGCTCTTCTTAAGTGGCTTCATCCAGAGCCTGTGTGAAAAAGAAGAAAAATAAGAGCTTACAAATTAGCAATAAAACTAAAGACTTAATTTCTTCTCCTCCAATAACACATAAAGACATCACATTGTCTAAACTAAACAACTAAAGTCTATAATTAATATAAGAACTGAAAGTAATGATTATATCTTCTTTTTAGAAAAGGTTATTATTATTCTGACTGTCATTTCATTACAGCATCAGGCAGAGAATTCAATATGACTTTGTATACAAAATAATCTAGTTGCTTTCCGAAATCACTTACTTTTTCTGTCAACCAAGGTATGTTAAATGACTGAAGTGACTCTGTGTTTCCTACACTGGAAAAGGAAATTAGAATCAGTTATAATAGTTTTTTTTTATGATTTTGAATGCATTAATACCTTTTATATTTCAGATTTTGTTATGCTTCTTTATGAAACTGAAATATAGTATGGTTATTTTCTCTTCAAGAATTACATAAAAATTAGGAACAACCAGCCCAAATGCCTATATCTCCCCATAACCTTTTACTGACATTTATCAAAACTGTATTTTCAATTAACTTTTCCAATACCAAAGAAGTATCACTTTATAAAATGAAATACACCAAAATAATCACTTTATAAAATGAAATACACCAAAATAATACATCCAAAATAATTACTCACTATTTATAATTTTATTAAACAGATTTGAATCTGAAACGTACAATTCCATGTTTTGGCAATATCTATTTGAATTAACAATACTACCACAGATGAGTCAAAGGTGTATCCCCCAAATATGAGGTGCATGCATATATCAAATGACCTTCCCTTCAGTGAGTCACTTCATTTTTAGTGAAGAAATACATTCAAAAGCAGTCAACTGAACTCCTGGACTCTTGTTGGAAGGGATGCACCTTTTATGCATGCACAATTGCTTACTCTGCCTCTTTCCCTGCGTTGGATTGTAAAATGATGCAGGTCCCACAACAGAGAGGGCATTGCACATTTTCATCAGCTCTGTACAATGATCAAATATCATTGCACCAACATTTGTCAGAAGAAATACCATAGGGCTCAAAATGTTTTCCACTTCTCATACACAGCTATGAATTTCAAACCTTCCTGTGCCAATTTGCCTTTATTTTCATGTTTCATCAATACTTTGAATTCATTTTTTGGTATATTTTACAAAAAAAAAAAAAAAAAAGAAAAGAAAACAGCTTCATTTTTCTAAACCGAAATATATTCTCCAGATGCAGACATCCTGGGGACAAATGACAGTCAGTCAAAACACCTTGTTTAATCTCTGGAATCTTTTGTTCATATGCTGCCTTGTTTACAATTAAAAGAGAGAGAGATTAGTGTTTCCAACTTAATCATTCTTCCCAACTGCATCAAAAGACCCTGAAAAAGCATTTGTGACTGTTAGCCTTTTTCTGTGAGTCCAAAAGATAAATTGTATCTCAGCTCCAGTGGTCTGTTTATAAATATCTTCTTCAGTACCAATGTCATTGAAAGTCAATTTTATTTCCATGGCTGCTAAATTCACTAATATTATGGACAATAATAATAGAAATGGTACATTTTACCCCAATAACCTTTCTTCATTAAAAAGTAGTAACATTGCACTTATTTTCAAAGAGTGATTAGATACATGTGCTAGTGCAACTTTAAGAAATAGAGAATACACTGAAGATAAAAGTTCCTGAAAGTGGTGACACAGAAGTTGTATAAGAAAAATTTATTGAGAAATGGTAGCTTGTCATGTCTGTAAAATTTATAGAGGAAAAATCTGCTTCAAACCCTCCTAGGAGTTAGAGAAGGAAATTGCATTTGATATAATGGGAAACGTTTGAGATTTTTAATGCAAGGCAATGTATTCTACATGCTCTCTATCAAGAAACTTTTTCAATCCGCTTCTACCTGTGGGATGACACTTCTGATGGCTTTTAAAATGAGAGAAGAACCTTACTCTGTACTAGGGAGAGTGGAAGTATTTGTATGCTTGTGATGGATATCTGCTTTCTGTCATAGAATTTTATAAGGAAGTTCATTAAAACTTTTCCTTACCTATAATGTATTTTATCCAGTTATAGAAATAAATTTGATTTGGGGCATGTGTATTTATGTATATATTTTTTTCTTGGTTTTTACGATCAGTGAATAAGTATGAAAAAAGAATGAAGATTACATATTTGCAACAGGCTTTTTTCTCTTAAGCATTTTTTGTTTTTTTTTTTTAATTATTTTTATTTTAACCACTGCACAGTACTTCAGAGTGGAGTTAAATGGGTGCATTTTGGTCTGGAGTTCTTATGCATGGTATTAGTTATTTTGGGAGTCCATAGAGATATAGCCTTTGACTGTCATTTACAACTTTTTAAATTGCTCTTGAAAATGATTTATGTAGGCATAACTAAAATATAGCTTTGGGTGCTGATAATGTATATTTTTAAAAAGATATACATATTTGCATAACAATTGTTTTTTGTATAATCTTTCTATAATTTCTAAGATGATTCTGTAGCCTGAAATAATAAAGCCATAAATTAATCTGCTAATCTTTGCAGAAGGATCATTGAATCTGAACAGAAAAAAATCAGATAATACTACAATTTTATTATTCAGTGGTATATCTGAGTGTCCATAGTTATGGTCCATTTACTTACTACTTCCAGATGAAAAGATGGAAGGAGAAAAGAGAGATAAAAGAAGAAAAGGTCATAAAGTTTCCTTGTTTATTTCTATAGAAAGTCAAAATATCTATTTCTATAGGAAGTTAAAATATTTCCTATGTCTATTTATGGATTGAGGCAGAGTAGTACTAAAATCAGATTCAATTGTTAATATGTCTCTGGAGCCTGCACCCAGAAAACACCTTGCACACTATAGAACTATTTCCAAAATTAAGAATTCCAGTTTGTTCACATAATACACAATGTGCTACAGTTGTTTTTTTTTTTTTTTCTTTTCCTTTATGTAACTATCTAGTATGATATCTATATGGTGCATAGTACACCTAGTAAAGCCATAAAAATATACACATATATATCTATTCTATATAGCTGCATGTCGTAGTATAGTATATAGCAAAGTATATGCATTCTATATATTTAGAAATACAACTATATATTATATATAACAATACTATATGTAATATATGGTAGCATATATACTATGTAGTGCATGCACATACACATATAGTGTCTGCATATATATTGTACATATATAGTATAGTATAGTATATACGTGTGTGTGTGCATGCGTGTCTGTGTGTGCAAATATATATAAATGCACCTACACATATCCACATATGCACACATATGCACACATATATGATATACAGATGCACACATATTAGTATATACCTATAGGCACTACATAGTATACATGTTACTATATATAAGAATACATACATATATATTCACATACATACATATATATTCACATACATACACACACCTATATATACAAATACATAAACACACACACGCCTAGTATATAGATACATACCATCTGGAACATTACCTAGTGTAACTATCAAAGGAATAGTCCTGAAAAATATTCTCAAAATAATTTTTGGAGTTCTTTTTTAATGTGTTTTTGGACTTACAGTTTTAAGCACAATGAAATAATGGATATCATTATACTATAACATTTTTATCTTTTTTTTATTCCCTTCCTCAAAAGCCACTGAAATGTCAAAGACATGTGCTTCATTAGTGTTTCATTTCATAGCAATATACAGTTTAAATTCTGTAGAAAACTAACACAACTTCTTTAATTTACTACCAAAGGAGGGAGAAATCACTTCTTGAGCTGATCTCACAGATTTAAATTTCTGAAAACAAGAAAATATACCTATATTTTTAAGATTTCAAATACTTACGTACCTGACTAATTTTTGGAAATTGGGTTCAGAGAAGTAAAGCATTATCTTTTATCTGCTCAGCACTTATGCCCACTTAAATTTGTTGTTAAATTTACATATTAAATTAATTAAAAACAAATTTACATATTTGTCAAATACAAAAGTACATTTGTAATTAATCCTTAGCTAATATGCAAAAATAAAATGAAAAGTTGATTAACCAGTACTGAAGGCCCAGAATTCAGACTGATTATACAGCCTTAATTATATAATTTTTTGCAAAAACCTCACCCTGCTGCAGACAGAGAAAGCAAATATTCCTATATTCCTATACTTTCCTCACTTCTCCTTTAACAAGATCTGTTTTAATATTTTTCATCCTTCTGATGAAGTTAAGCAAATATATATGTATATTTTCTTCTGAAGTAATCTTGGAGAAAAGAAAAAAAAATCAAATGTCTATCTGTGAGAAGGTTTCCAATACTAACACATAAACAGAAAATAAATCATACTAATATAAAGAATAATACAATGAGTTTGTGAATGAGAGATCTTACTCTAACCTGTTCAGGTACCATGAAGGCTATAAACAAAAAACAATTTATTTTAGACAACCTTCTCTATTAATTCACTATTGAATTCTTTTTCTCTGATAAAACCACTCTATCCTAATTTAATAGGTAATTGACTCAGTGTGTTAATCATATACTAAAATTAAAAAGAAAAACAAGAACATGTTAAAAAAAAAAAGCCATATAATGCTTTGTTCCATTAAATAAGCCTGGGACAGACCTAAGAGCCTGATCCTGTAAAAGATGTAAGTCACAAATTCTGAGATGTTGTTTTCAGATAGGTGTACTCCCTTTCCCATGTGGTAGGAAAATATGACTCCCAACTTCAGCTGTCATCCTCTAAAGAG